>ARYC01018589.1:0-23890 GCA_000711775.1 Oxytricha trifallax
AAGTTCAGATAAAATTATTATAATATATGATTAATTATATTGTTTAAACTATCTGACTATATCTAATATTAAGTAAATTAAATCTTTAATTAATCATTATAATAAAGATCTTACTCTTTTAAATTTTTATAAGTATATTTTTTTAAATATATCTTCTTATCTGAAGATAGTTCTAGTATGGTTGATAATCTATACATTCATTAATTTTTATAATTTTTAGTTTGACTCCATGTTGATTTTTAAACTAATTTAATATATAGTTAAAATTTTAATTTAATTTACATGTGTAATCAAAATTCCGAAATTAGTTCACACATAAAATTCATCATTTATGATTAGAGGGTCTATGTTAAATTTTGACAATTCTATTCAGAATTATAAGTTTACCAAAGTGAAATGTTAAGCACACTAATCATTAAATATATTAAATTATCATCTACTAATTTTAATTTAGAATATTTTTCTTATAGTACTAAGAATTCCTTATAAAAATTATTAATTATATCAAGATATAAGTATATTCTATCTATGTTTGAATCCTTATTTATACTATATATAAAGATAGTTTTACTAAAATTTGAAATTTGATTACATATAGAATTTCAATTAAAATGCTAAATATATATTAATAAAACACTCAAACTTGCAGTAAAAGTCTATAGACTTTTTAACCATCACTAAATGCATTTGAATGTCAATAGTAACTTTTTTATTAAAAATGATATATTTTTTATATTAATATTTGCATTATATTTTCAATTAATTTCCATTTATTAAAAAGACTTATTATCTTATAAATCATAATTTTATATTTAAAATTAATTTTTTAAATAATAATATATACAAATTGAAAGTAATATTAAGATAAAAAATACCTACTCAGTTTGAAAAAAAATTTTCAAAAAATATTATAATTTAGAATAATCTAATTAAAAATATAAAAAATAAAAAAATGTCAAAATTTATTAATGATTTTTATTAAAAAAATTTTAAAGCAAATTTCATAGTTGTGTCTGATTTATACTAGTTTTAAATCTGATGTTCCAGATTTAAATCTTGAATTCCAGTTTTAAATCTGGAACATTTTTCTCAGATCTGGAATTCCAGTTTTAAAAAAAAGTTCCAGATTTAAAACTGGAATTCCAGTTTTAAACTGGAATTCAAATTTAAAACTGGAATTAAAAATAATTCCAGGTATGTGGGGGGCATCCATAATAAAATAATTAAAATAGACCCCCCCCAAATATCTGCAATTCGAATCGTTGAATTTTTTTCGCGATTTTTTCGGAAATCAGACCATAAATCTTAAAAATAAATCGGATAAATTTTTGAAGTGAAAAAATATCTGATTAATAAATCAGATAATTTTTAACAAACTGTACAAAAAATCAAACATATAAAATAATATGATAAATCTTAACATGTTAAATTAAATAAATATAAGCAAAATAATTTATATGATATATTTAAAAAATGTTGTTAAAAGAACATAAATTTATATATTAATAATTTAGTTATAATTTTAGGGACAACTATATATTTCAAATTTGAATAAAAATAATAAGAAATATTTTTAATTATTAAGGTTGCATTGAAAATTCCAGTATTAAATATATTAATAAGTAATATTTTAATATACTTGTAGATACTTGTGTATTATAATAGTAGGTTATAGTAATACTAAACAATAATCTAAGTTAAAAGTATTACTCATTCTAAATTTATAATAAATAGCAAAATTATATTTAGCGCTCATTTTTTAACTGTATACATTACAATAAATAACTGTTAAGCATAAAAGTGAAACTAGGATCTTAAACAATCATGTGTTATTATAAGCTGTAAAATTTAATCTGTATTCTCAATAAATATCTCAAACTCACAAGGTCTATTTAAGAATAGCTCTATAAAATATTGCAAGATCTGATAAAAAAACAACTGATATATTTAGTTTACTGAATTACGACTAATAAATGAATTTCTTTTTAAACAAATTTAGTTTTACTCAATCATATTATTTTATAAAGTTTTTTTAGTAGATAGGTACATCTTCTAAGAAATTATTTATCAACTATAATCATCAGATTAATAATTATAAAATTTTTATTTTTATTAATACAATAAAAATTTTTTTCTAGTTTATGCTTATGTATTTTGATATTTAAGTTCAGTGGATTTAATTTAAATTACAGTTTGTATATAAAAGATAATACTGGGTATATTTTTAATTAATAAGGCATTATGTTATTTTATTACTCATTTAAATTTAGATAAAAATTTAAAATCTTAAGTATAATATATTTTTTCCAAAGAATTTTTAAAAAGAAAATTTTAAATAATGACAGTTAATTCTAATTAATTATTAGATTAAGATGTTTATAAACTTTTAGAGTTCAATATTTTAAACTATGGAAAATTAACAAATAACTCCGATTACTTTTTAACTTACATATTATTCTATAAAGAATAGACTAAATAAAAAATTAAATTAAAATATTCCTTTATTTTTAGAAAATTCAACTAGAGCATTTTATTTATTAATAAGAATATATTTATAATTCATTATTTCTCAAAAACATAAATTATTTAATCAATATGAGCAAATGTATCAAAATTAGTTTCATATGAGTATTTAATAAATTTGCCTAATATTTTTGAAATAATTTAATAAATTTTAGTTAGTAAAGTGTAATTAAATTGTAAATGTTTATCCATGCGGAGAACACTATGTTAATTTAAAACAATGTTTGATATTGATATCTTATTATACATTTATTTTCTATAACCGGAAGTCGATTTAATATAGTCATTTAAAATTTGTATAATTTATAAATTGTTATGTAATAAACTTATAATTATTAAAGCTAGAATATTATATATTGCAGCTACAGTGATTGAACATTGATATAGATCACGATTAATTATATAATAAATTTAATAACATTTTGAGAAAAAAAATAAGAATAATTTGTTTATTTAATATACAATAAAATATGTATTATTATCATTTAATACAATATATTAAATAAATTAAAACAGCAACAGTTCAAAAATTTTACTTAAAAGATTTAGTATATAATACCTAATAATTTTTTTATTTATTTAATTATTAATATCTGAAGTATTTTGCTAAAAATAATTTTTATGAAATTACAATATAAATTAAAATTTTATTATAATAATATGTGCCTTATTAATAGTTAAATAACATTCATATCTACTTTACAAAAAATCGGATAATATTTCCAGATTATTTTTTATTGATAAAAATTTCTTGAAAAAATTAATGATTTTTTTGTCATGATTTCCGAAAAAAATGGCGAAAAAAATTCAACGATTCGAATTGCAGATATTTGGGGGGGGTCTTTTGTATTTATTTTATTATTTATTCAGCACTCTTACTCAAATTTAATAATCGTTCGGTTGGAGTGCGATTTTAATTATTTAATTAGTAATATATTAAGAAATACTATAGATAAAAACTTGAAAATTCTTTCATTCCTTGTAAATACTACAATTTATACTCAATGTTGAATCTTTTAGAATTTTATAAATGTTAAATAGAATATTCTTTATTTCATGATTAACATAAATCATTTATGATCAAATCTAATATGATTTTTGTCATAATAAAGTAAATTTTAAAGTTAAATTTATGTTTTTAAGTTAATTTAAAGTTTACAATCTAATAATGTTTAACTTAGAACCAGCAAATAAATTTATGAATATTTAACCTCCAATTATTTTGCTGATAACTGGGAATCCCCCGCCTCCTCTTCCATAATCTTCGTATCTCTCTTTTAAGCTTTAATTTGCTCTTCCAAGAACTTGTTTAAGATCTGGCAAGTTCTTCTTATCACTTTCTTTTCCGCATCTACCAAACTTACAATCAAATTATATTTAAATCAAATATTTGAGTTTATTTTACTAATGGAAAAAGTTTTGATAATAATTATATCATCATATGATTCAAATATTTTAAAAACAAATTTATTATTTGCAGTTGACACCTTAAAGTCATAGGCGATCTATTGTTTTACTATAAGAATATTTAATTTAATTAAAGCATTTGATGATAAATCTATCTTCAACCTCAGTTATTGCGTTTGTTGTTGAAAGTCTACGGCACTTGAGAGTGCTGGATTAAGATGAAATGGGAATTCCTTGCAACAATGAAATTTTATCAAAATTTGAGCCAATATCTTAATTGTTTAAGCTTTCATTAAAATAACGAATCTAGTCCTCCATCATGGTAGATTAAGCTTCGATCAAATTTTCTCCCTTAAACACTATAATTTGTTGGATGTCAATGTTGATATCTTGCCAGTCAATAGTCCCTTCATTACTATATATGAGATGAAATTGAGCTTAGTGGAGGTAAAAACAGAAATGAAGAAAGATCTCTGGGGTATCAATTCCTCTGATAATAGGTCGAATGTGAAAAGAAGGGCAAGAGGGTTGTTGATTGCTTTTATTGCGTGGAAAATACCACAACCAAAATTTTATCTTTATAATTTTATAAATAGATTTACTAAAATATATAAGAAATGGTATTTATTATAGAAAAATGGAAGGTAGTATCGATTTAGTTACCTTTCTTGAACCAAACTTATGAAATATTGTTATCATTATAAAATCTAAGAATTTATTTGATTATCATCAAGTTTACCAGTTAAGTTGCTGAATCCGTATTTGAAGTCAACTTGCTTTTCATCTCCTACTTCTCTTGCAAGATTGCGAATAAAAGGTGCCGATAGAGTGATTGTGATAGGTTGTCAGCAGTGAAAGCAATTTTGTTCAATTCACCAGGGGAATTTATAAAAATTCTTTGAGGAGTGATTAAGTTCTCTTGCTTTCGAAGAGACCCATTAAGAAGTGGTCAACTAAATTTCCATCAACAGTAAATTGATTGTCTTTTTTGAAATCGTTGCTGTTACTAAAAGTGGGATTGACAGAAGCAAGTTGATTCTCAAACTCAGATTAGTCGAGGCCTTTATCAAATTCATTAATGAAATTGGCTTGCATTGAGTCACCTTGGAATTTTAAGCACTCTGATAGAGACTACGGCTAAGAGTTACTCCATTAATAAATAGTGTGGAGAATGGAGAAAAAAATTTTCCATAGGTTTTCTCATGCCTTGCCCAACTTACCTTAAAATCATTCTATCTCTTTGTTCAATTACTGCACAAACCACTTTTTAACTGACTTCTCAAACTAATGTGACTTATAAAATGGGACTTCTCCGCTTGCACTGACTTTGATAAAATTCTCTTGAACTGCAAAAAATGATTCTTGATCGGCATTGATTCTTGGATATAAACTTCCCTATGCTGGGTACTCTTCACCAAAAAATAACAAAAATTGACATGTACTAATAAACTTAAATTGTTTTTTAAATAAGCAAAGATATTATTTAAAGGCTTAGGAAAATTGTAATCAAATTTAAAGGTTTAGGAACGTTGTAGTCAATAGTCTCTTTGACTTTGGTTTTGGGTTCGCCTACGAAGTACAAATCGTGAATAACAAGCAAAATCTATCCATCGTCAACCATTATCTCTTACTTTAGGTCCTTCCAGTTAAGTTCGCCTCTCTCTGGAACTACTGATATATAACTCTGTAAAGCTATAAAATAATACATAGTGGTATCTTATTCAAAAACAAAATAATTAAAGTATAGTGTTTTTGGGAAAATTTTTTCCATGTTGGTGCAAATATCTTTTAGGTAAACATTCCTTGCATTATCAAAACATGATGCCTCTAAAAAGATTAAACCGATATTCTTCTAAAATATCTATTAGATAAAGTCTTTGTTGATTCTAAACTTGAATTATAACTCAAATGTCTTTACAGTTAGTAAAATTTATAAAATAACACTTCCAAGGTATAAAATGCTTTATTATTAATAATTGTTAAAGTGGAAGTAGTTGGCTCTAGGAAAACAACAAACCACCACATTATTTGGATGCTCTCAACTTTTAGATTAATTAATACTTGTCAATTAAATATTTACTAGTCAGGTAATTATTTATGATTTCTCCTTAAGCAAATACTATTATCGGTTATAATAATTAATCATTCGAGATTTAAATTCCCAAAGTTATAATCCATTAGTTGTTTTTATTAGAGTAAAATTGAGAGAATATTCATATGGTAAATCATATAATATAGTAATGACTTTTAATGTTTTTAAGCAAAACAATAAATGAAAGTAATAATAATAATAATAATAATAATAATTAATCCTCATCAGGGGCTCAAGGCCCCCCGGATGAATATATATGTTATATATATATGTAAGGG
Source organism: Oxytricha trifallax (assembly GCA_000711775.1). Classification (NCBI taxonomy): domain Eukaryota; phylum Ciliophora; class Spirotrichea; order Sporadotrichida; family Oxytrichidae; genus Oxytricha; species Oxytricha trifallax. Next base: position 6,301 of record ARYC01018589.1, read on the forward strand.
TCAAGCCCTTTTAATGTTTATATTAATTGTTAAATTCCAAACTTTTCGTCTTATGACTTTTTGGAATTATTTTAGGTTGATTCTGACTTATTTGAGGTTTCTCTCTGCTTCCTCTGTGATATCTGGGTTGTAGTTTGTCCTCATTCTTTCTATTGTGAAGTTGAGAATAAGAGCTAGTTGTTGTTTAGCTTCTTTAATTAATTCGTCTATGTTAACATTAATGTGTGGTAAATGTTCCCAGTCTGCAATAAAGGGGAGCCCACAGTTACATAGGATTGGTTTACCGAACAATTTAGGTTGGTTAGTTATCAAATTTGTGAGAGTATTCGGTAAGTATTTAGCCATCATTTTACCTCTGTGATATTTGAATTTGTATTCAAGTTTGTCAATATCTTTTTGGAAATTTGAGAATCCAGACCATGTGTACCAAATTTAGTCGTATTTTTCTATCCAGTCTAGAGCAATTGTAGTTGAATTTTCGAAGATTGTTTAATATTTGTCTTAAACTGATGATATGATTATGATGTCTGTTAGAAAGGGAGAGTTTGCATAAAGTTTTTCTTTATTGGCATAAAAAGTTTTAAGGAAGGAGTCTCCCCTCTAGAGAAAGGTTGCAGTGTTTCTCTTGTAGATTGTCATCATTTCTTGAAGATGTTATGGTTTAGCTGCAGCTAGGATTGGTGTGAGTCTGGTTTATACTTTTGAAAAAACGTACTGTTGGTATACTCTATGATAAAGGTAATCATCGCATTTGAATCTGTTAAGAAAAGAAGTTCTCGATTCCGAGTGGAGTTGTCCGATCACTTCTTCGAAGATCTTTTTGGGGTGTTGGCTGAGATTAAGTCCTAAGTATCTGAACTTCTTTTTTAAGCTTGATAAGTTGTTGAAGTCGAATTCTTAAGCACTTATGTCTACACATTTGTCTTCGTTTATTATGAGTCCGTATTTTTGAAAGTGTTTTTGAATCTTCTGTTTTTATCTGGTATATTGTCTCCAGGTTTAAACAAGAAGGCTATGTCGTCTGCATATATTTTTATCTTTTTTCTGATTCTTATTTTGTACTTTAATTCAAAAGTTCTGATGGCATTGTCCAGTAGTAGTACGAAGAAGAGTGGGGATGTTTTTCCCCCTTATGGAACTCCTCTACTGATCTGGATTTGTTCCTCCTACCATGTGAGGTTGTAGGGTTATATAAGATGAGTAGCTGTAATCAACATCTTATCCCAAAGGTCAATTTAGTTTTTGTCAGGTATATCGAATTCTGGTTAGCTAGGCATACTATTGTCAACTGGTTTCTGTTCAGATTTCTGCTCAGAAAACTGTTGTGTGACGTATTAGTTAAGTCCCTATTTAGTAGGTCGCGGTGATTCCTAGTAGATATCCATTTTCTCTTCCTCTGGTGGTGGGGAGGGTGGTGGTGATATTTGCGTCTTTTTAAGATTCTCATATTTTTCAATTTCATCTTCTAGATCCCAAATATCAAAGTCAGATTCATTATCACCTAAATCTGAACTTATGTCAAAATTTTATAGGTTCACGCAAGTGAACCCCTTGATGATAGCCGAGTAAGCCGTCATGTATGACATATGTTTTTAGTTCAGTTCTAATTTAATAATATAAATGAAAGTAATAAATTTGCTCTTTATATAATTAAATTTGATTAGTGATCACTCTAATATTATGTAATTCTCTGAAGTCAGAGAGTGCAGTGTTTTAATAGAGAGGGCATCTACTGTGGCTTGATTTTATATACTATCCACATTTTCGTCTGTTTACGAATATGTTTCCTCAAATCAAAAATCAATTCCTTAAAAATTTGGAAAAAAAAGGAATAATTCTTTTAAAAAAACTTATATATTACGTTTTATCTGGGTGAATTTTAGATGAGTGTGAAAAAACAAAATATAAATCGAATTATTAGAATAATAAAAGAAAGAAAACAAATAGTAGTAATTCGCTTAAGTATCGCAATAAAAATAGAAAAATACTCATGGCAAGATAGCTCATACCCATCACTCGTTTAAAGTTTGAAGAATATTTGGGCAATTTCCCAAAGCTGATTGATAAGGTAAATCAAAAAAAGAAAATTATTCAAACTTATATACATATTATTGCATTTACTATGATTAAATTGGAATGATATAACAATTATAATTGCTGCTTAAAAAATGATGCACTTATGCATATTAATATTTCTTGTAATTAAGAGAATAGTGCAAAAATATTCAGACGGACAACATTAGGTATGTAAATTTGCCCATGGAAAAATTGTTCTTGGCGCTCTTTACTTCTAAAAACTCGAATATCATAGAGGACTTGGAGGCCATTAGACTGCTGCATAAAGTTATCATTTAGTAGTGCCAATAAGGTAAGATAAAATAACAAATAAAACTTAATGGGATTATTTATGATATATAAAGATGATGCTTTTTTGTTTCAGTAATCTTCTCTTTATCCTGATCTGCAAAATTCATCATTTAAATTACAGTTTTTAACAATTACTTTTCATATAGTAATGGATGAAAAAGTAGTGTAAAGAAGGCATTTGATTTGATTCACTCGTTTGATGATGTGATTAGTTTTGGCCAATATGAATCAGTCAAGATGTCTCAACTTGAAGCCTGATTGAAGATAGATATTACTGATGAAAAAATCCACAAAAAGATGCTGTGTACATGAAATTTCTGTTTAGTTTAGATATTTATTTTTGTTTAAGTAAACACATTTAATGTAAATGCAATTGATCATAGAAAATGATACTAAAAAATATGCAAAGAAGCAGCAAAAAGAAATTTCCTGAAGAAAGCATGATCTTGCCTACTAAGGTAATATGAAGGGAATCAGTAGCATTAATTACCAGAGTAATCAGGGTGCAGGTCAAGCCCAAAAGTTTACATTATATTTATATTAAAATTATCGTAGAAGCACTATAATATATGGGTTAATTTTTAAATTGATAATTTAAAGGCTCCTTCGATTAAAGACGATAACTCAAATTTATCCCAACCTAAGATAGCTCCAAGCAAGACCATGCAACTTCTTGGAAAGATAAAGAAATAAATCGAATTGATGAAGGACTTGCAAAAAGAGAAAATGATCTCAAAGCCTCAAGTCGCTTTGGTTTGAGAATGTTAGGTCCAATAACAAGAATGAGTTCTAGCTTAAAACCATCTGACAGAAAATATTGTAATTGAAGTTCAAGAGTAAGTTTTATTTATTATTGATTATACTTATAGGTGATTTCTTTGCTAAGTTTTATAAAAGTCTTATAATTTCCAATAAAATAAATATTTGAAAGAAAACTGCACATTGAATAAAGATGGGGAGCTTGGCAAACATGAGGTGAAAGGCATTATTCTTTAAAATTAATACCACAAAGTAGAACAACCCAATTGCTAAATTATCATTCAACTAGGTCAAGGGCTTCAATTTAAAGTCTCACCATGAACTTGATATGCAATCTTGGACCAAGAAAAAGATTTTGAATTTCAAAATTATTAAAGCAGAGAAACTCTAAGAGAAACCGAAGTTATTTAAAATTTTATTGAGTTAATTTGATAATATTATATTTATATATATATAATAGTAAATTCATTAAAATACTTTTATGTTAATTTTATTGATTTAAAGATATTATAAGCATCAGACGCTGATTAAGGATTCCCAGTACACACTAGTTTAAACGTAGTGAATATACCTATCTCTCCTAAGATGAGTCAAACTTCCCATTCACATTCAACATCGTTTATTATAAGAAGCAAATTAAGTCAGTAATCAACCTTGAAATCGAACTTAACCAAAACTGTAATTTAAGCTCTAATTCCCTTGAGAAAGTCACCCTAGCACTTATAAGTTTTTTTTAAAATGACTAAAGTTAACTTTTATTTAAAAAAATTATTTAGACTTAACATGGCAAGGGACAAAGCTGTTTACGTTGAAGTAGTGAAGAAAGCCAAAAACAGAAAATTGGAGCAAGACCAGGCAAAAAACATTCTCTTGTTGGTTGTCAGCAATTTAGTGGAAGAGGGTAGTGGTGTGTTATCATTTGCCAGTGAAAAGCTCGCCTTTGAAGAAATATTCCCAATTGATATTATAATTCATATGTATAAATGCTCATCATAATAGATATTGTGCAAAATACTTAATTGAAAGAACTCTAATAATAATATATAATAAACAATAATAATCTAATAAGTATAAAGATAAAATGTAGCAACAACAATAGTAATTTTAAAACGAGTAAGTAATATAAGATTAAGTTTAAATGATTTAGTGAGAACAATTATCCGGATGATTGATAGTTAATGAATGGAACTATCGAAGATAATGATGAAGATATGACTGACTCAGATTATGAATTATTTAAGTAACTCTATTCAATGGATTAATTTAATTATTATTCGTAATTTGTATGAAGAAGGTTCAATAACACAGAGTAGTCAAAAGTCAAAGCACAAACGCAGATTAAAAAATTAACTAAATTTTTAAAATTTGAATGAATGATAAACTTAAGGTCGACATTTTCACAAAATATACTAATGAGGTTCCCATTTAGAGGGAGTCTTCTCTTCTCAACTTTTCAAGTTCTAAGATAACTTTTTGAAGACAGCCTCTCCTGCGATTTCTCTGACATATCAGGAAGGTAGATGCTCAGCTCTTGGTCATCACATACTTGCAAATATTGCTGTCTCACCGAAAGTTCATCATACTTTAACACCTTCACCATTTTGATCTAATCAATTTTTAGAAGTTTCTTGATTCTCATAAATTTAAATTTGAGATCCTCTCTATTAACTCCCTCGATTGGTGGCTTGTAGTAACCCACTATAAATTTTTAAAAGCAAATAAATTACGAATTTCAGTTAGATAGGAGTAAATATCCAGCTTGAACTTGAACTTTCCATCAAGCTCGTTAGGGGTGATCTTTAGAATGCTGTCTTAAGCTGGCTGTCACTCATCAGAAATTGCTGATGAGTCCTTTTATGTAAATTTGTCTCGATAAACCATATTACCTATAGCTTATTAAAAAATAAATATTATTATTACTGAGCTTAATTGAAAGAAATAATTTTACAGATTCTATTTGAAATTATGCTTTGAACTTGGAAGCATCATAGAGCTAAGAGTTTTTCCAAAAATATGGGGAGGTTTTGTAATTTTTCACCCAAAATATGAAATTTTTGCTGTAATCTTTTGTGATTTTCATTGTATTTCTGTGATTAATAAGTATTAAATTAAAACTTAATTGAATGGTGACCGTTTAAAAATCACCACTTCAAAAACACTTCTTACAGAACAAAGACTATGAACAAAAACTAGTCCCACTCCAGAAGTATACAGCCCAATCCTATGTAGCTGTTAAATAACTTTTCATAGAAGTTAGAGAATTCAGAATAGAGTCCAACAAACCAGAGAAAGCTGTTAAAACAATTTCAAACCAAAGATAAGATCAAAGGAGATGTTGCGATAAACGACATACTGGCAGTAATTTGAAGAGGGTTCTAAGTAATATCTGCATACTATACCAAAAATTTTCAAGAAGAGATATAAATTCTTCAGATTTACAAAGGAAGGGAAAAGAATATACAGGGCAGAAGCTGAGATCACCAAAGTGATAAGGTTCCAAGACATCATTAAAGATGTAATGACATCGGGGAGTACATTAGTACTCGATAGTTTAATGAATGAATGAATAAATCATTCAAAAATTTAACACCCATTAGGCTAGGAAATCAATGGAAAAGAGCTACGGAGTAGCATACAAATGAGTTATTAATTGCCTCAAACTATATACGTCTAGATTATGAATCAAATGAAAGAAACCCTAATTTCCTTGAAAAAAACCTTGTCAAATAGTGACGGCCAAAATATGCTCGTTAGACTTTAATAAGATTTAAGTAGAATTTAACGGTTTATAGGCTAGATTAATAAATTAAAATTAGAAAGTTTGATTATTTAATAAATAAGAATCTTAAAAATGAAGAAAGATAAGATTAAGAGGTTAAATTAAAATAAACAATATCAGTCCCTTCACTAAAGAAAAAGAGGACTACACAGAGTATAATGAGTACTGATGAGCAAACTCAGAAGAACATACTCATGAACAATTAATGGGAAGCCTTAAGAATAAAAGCCATAGACGTTGAGGCAAGGAAAGACATCCAATTCAACTTTACACAATTATGGCTACAAATCATCTTATCAAAATAACTAAAGATATAAGCATCTATTTATTAGACAGAGAATTCAATGAAATATGGCAAAATAAAAATATTTAGTGTTTGAAATCATCGAATAGTTCTTCAAGAAAACTTAGAAACCTCTTAGGAAAATATTGAAAAAAAGACAGTATGGAATCGAAGTAAAGATTAAATACGAATTTAACAGAAATAAGCACTTATTCAGATAAGTATTAATAGATACTAAGAAACATGAGAAAAGTGATGACGTTAGAAAAACAATTAACTAAATATATACTAACCTGCCCTCTAACAAGCCTATGCTTAAAAAAAGATAGGAGAAAAAGTATTATTGAAAAACCTCTTCAACCAATAGAAGAAGAGGATGAAGAGGAAGAAGAAAACGTATGCGTTAACATCCATGAAGAGCTCGAAGAAGAGAATGAAGAAGAATTTTCAGACAAAGACAGCTAAGACTCGCAAGAAGAAGAGAGTGAAAGCAAAGATGAAGATTTAGACTAGAAAAGCAAAAAACTACGACTAGACTTAAACAAGAAAGAAAAGGGAAAACAAAGAAAATTAATTCTAGAAGATATAAAAATATACTTCTCGACCAGCATGAAGTTCAGGTCGAGAAAAGGACGATGAAAGCAAAATTTAAATAAGAAAACAAACACTTCTAGATATATTATATTAAAATATGAAAATAAATCTAGATGTTGACCAGGAAGAAGATGAAAGCAGTGAAATATAGCTTGATTATACCTCAGGTGAAGAAAAAGATCATGAATATGACGAAGAAGACTACTGAAATCAGTCTCAAACATAGTTTCAATAATCATTTATATTATGAACGATATACACCAATTTATGAATATATGTTAAGAGTGTAGAACCTTAGCTAACCTGCACTATAATTTACCTTAACTTAAACATATTCTGTGATTAAAACTTTTTTACTAGTTTTTCTTTAATTTTTTTAGAAGAAAAGTTTATTGTTAAAATTATCAAGCCCCCAACTTTATTAAACTGGAATATTCGTAATTTTTTCGAAATCTGAAATTTATTTTTTCACTATTGCAAAGAAAATAAAATCTTAGGCTATAATCGGGTTTATATATTTTCGTGGTATTCACTTATAGGACAGAGTGAGCATATAAAGAAAATAAGTTCAAAAATATGGTAAATTTTCAATTAATTATGCAATTTCTAAAAGTTTATAAAATAAATCAAATCAGATACAATTCATTTGAATTTTATGTTCAATTTTAAAAAATTGAAGAAGCAATCATAATTGTTTATTATTTCAATGAGAGATTTATCGATTTATTAAATTAATAAAAATATTTTTAATTACAAGACGCTACCATATTAATAATAAAAACAACAATAAATCTGTTGATATGGTTCACAATTCTTAAATTTTTATTATTTGCCTATTTTATCTATTGCTCAATAGAATAAGTATTTATAAAATACAAGCATTATGAAATTTAAATTTCAAAATCTTGAATAGCATACTTAAAAATGATTAATATTATATTAGTACTATGATTATAAATATCAACTGCGATTAAATTTTTGCAAAAATGAAATTAGTTCTTAGCATGTTTTATTAATATTTTAAGGTAAAATAGAGAAATAATAAATTTAGATATAAGATATTTAATATTAATCAGTATAATATATATAAATTGGGGTGCAAATAATTTTGCAGTACAATTTGACTTTGCTCTACCTAGTTAGGAATATATTTATTACTAAACTGGGGGTACTATATCATGTGTGGTTTGAGACATGGTTCCGAAATATTGATATGTTTGAATTATGTATTTGGATTGTTTTCGTATCTCCAGAATTAATTTCAGTGCTAAATACTAACTAACTATATCTTGTGTAATTGAGTATGCTACGTTAAACAGTCTCTTGGTGATTATTCTTATTTTTTCCCTCTATCTTGGTTGAGATTTCATCACCATTGATTGTATTTGTAACTTCATCAAGAATGAAGCGCTCTTGGAATAGCGATTCTTTGCTTCTGATCTCCTGATAAAATAGATCCCATAAGTTTACAACTGTTATCGAATTCTTCATGAAATTTGTAGTATCACATGAATGTGTAATACGATGATTTGCTCGTATGAGGAGTAGTACTGGTAACTTCTGGGGGAGCTTGTCCCTTGCACTCTTGGACCTCTTCAGCTGGAGCTGTTCCTGTTTTTCATTCAATGCTAAGAGCAGGCATATTTCCTCCACATATTATTTATTATACGAATGTTTTTCATATTTCAATTTAATTTTTAAATTAATTTTTAATTGCTTTCAGTATTTACACTTACTCTTCTTACAACATAAGATTTTTATCATTTTTGTGTATTTTAAATAAAAGCGATTTTATCAATATTTGATTGGCTATTAATATTTTCTTTAGCAAATACATTTAATAGTCATTCATCTTTTATGCAATGTAATATTAGCATAATAAAGTATTTTAGATAATAAGACCAGATGGGCAGGTGAGTGGCATTCTACGCAGTATAGGAGAACTACTCGTTTGATCCCCAGACTAGCTAACGATTTTAATCAGTGAATGAACTTCAATTAATTCTCCTAAAATATATAAAAATAAGGAATTAATAGTATTTACGGTTTAGAATACACATATGGGACCGATTCTTCAATAGAGCTTCATATTAAACAAATCAAATGAAAATAACAATAAAAATTTATATAGAAAAAATTATGTCAAATATGTACAGGAAATAATATTAATTTCATATTTCAAAAAATCATGCTACATAATATTAATGACTATTAGATTGATTTTTATAAATTAATAAAATTTTAGAAATTACATCAATAAATGAAATTTACCATATTTTTAAAACTGATTTTCTTTATATATGTTTACTATGTTTTATATTAGAATTCTATGAAAATATATAAATCTGATAATATTTTAAGATTTTATTTCTTTAGATTATTTTTCTTCGCAATAGCGAAAAAATAAATTTCATAGCTAGGAAATATTTCGAATATTCCAGTTTATGAATTCTTATTTGGTATTGATGTTAAAAATCAAATTAAGTGATATAAATTTATTTTTTTAAGTTTAAAAATCACAGATTATATATTTTATAAATGAAAGACTCTCAAATCTCTATGTACGATAGCGATGAATCTCGTTACCTATCTAAGCTATCATCTACCAATTCTCTAGTGTTATAAAAGTCAAAGTCATCGCCTGAACCAAATAAAAGAGAAAAAAACGAATACAAGTAAGCTTAAAATAGAACAGCAAGTCTAATACTGAGTTTAAAAAGTATTTTGATCAGCCATATGCCAAGAATCTATGTCCTGAGTTTAAAAGAACATGATCGTGATAACCAATAACTTTTTAAAATCTTATAAGGATATTCAGGGTCATCCAAAGATATCTGAATATCCCCTAAGCGAGCTTGATTGTAAACTTCTAAAAACATTATCAGAGTGAAGAGATAATCACTGAAATGCTCTCTTCTTGGATGAAATATTAAGGAAGAATCACAACTACAAAAAAGTGGATCAGGTTTTGACATGTAAGTTCTGATAGACAATAGTTTCTCAAAGACTAGAATCAAATCCTCAAACAAAAGCTCTTAACAACCAACCTATGCTTTAAGTAACTATTCTAAATAATCGCTCTTCGTTATCCAAAACTTTGCAGATCTCGATAAGAGTTTTCAATAAAACTAAATTAAAGTTTAATTAGTGTCTCATCTCAGATAGTGAATTCTGTAATATTAGTGTCGAAGCTTAGCTTTATCATTCAAAAATTTTGACAAGAAAGAGAAAATAATTTTAGGTACTATGACATCTTCAATAAATTAACATCTAAAAGATATCAATCAGTCTATGATTATGAGATTAGTCGGTTTATGTTTACTGCTAGAATTGAATTTATTTTCCTCATTAAAGACCATTTGCTCGCAAGATTGCATAAGCATCTTCCAATAATTCCTTGTCAAGAATGGATTCAATGAAAATGAAGTGGGCTGATCTTAAATTCAAAGAAAATTTTCTCTACAATGATTTCATCCCAACAATTAGAAAAATCAATAAACTTTACAGAGAGGATATGATTGTTTTGATTTCAAAAACAAAGGTAGAGCAGGACCTCTCTAGCATGATAAGCAAGCTTATGGTATTTTTTGAGGGGTTTTTTAATCTGTCATAGACTTTGAGCTTGATCAATTAGAGTAGATCTTTAGTTAGGATGAGGCTTCGTGGATGAGCGAACTCAGCAAGCTGTAATTATTTTCTTAAAATGGAAAAAGACTAATCTGATATTGAGTGCAAAAGTTAAAAGGTTTGGTAGGAATTTTTAAAGACTTCAATCACTTATCATTTAGTCACTATTAATGAAATCTATAGATGTTCTCAATAAATGGAGGGAAAATGCCAAGATTACAAGCACTCAATCTATCAATCAATAATAGGTGCAATAACTTTGAGCCAGTAAAATAATAAAATTTAGATATAGATGCCTACAGCATCTGATAAAACTTGGGTCTCGGGACTTTTAACTTATTATTGGATTCAACAGGGCAAAAAGGCTCTTATTTTAGTTCCAAATTAAATCTCAAAATTGCAAACTTAGAGATTTCTTCAACACCTAGGCATTTAGCTGTAAATTGAAACTATTGAAAACTTTTAAAAAATTAAGAGGTTTTATTATATATTCATCATTGATGAATTTGATCGAATTGTGAGTAAGCATCCTTTTCTTCACAAAATGAATGTAAAATGTATGATCTTTGGGATTTATGATTGAGTAAATCTTACATGTTCAGCGCTACTTGCGAATAAGGTATTCACAGAGTACTTTTTTCAAGTATTTATTCAAAACCCCAAACCCTAAGTGAGGTTTATAAGTTCTTTGATTTGTAAGGTATAGTTTGGGTTATTGGGGTTAATAAAGAAAACGCAGATTTTATGTGAATTTAATGAAAATTTAATGAGTATTGGTGTACTTAATTCAAACAAATTATATCTGTTTATCTTTGTTGTATCTCCTGAACTTAGCTCTCTTCATTGTTTCAAGTATGTCTTCAATTAATTATCTTGGATATGATAAAGCTCTTACTATGATTATTTCAACGATTTTCTTAATCTCAGTACAAACATCTTCTTGTTTAGTATGTTTTACACCCAAACATATTGATTACTTTTCTTGCTTTGTTCCGAAGTAAGACATATTTATCATATCAAACTCTAAGATAATTGCTGCTACCGCCCAGAAATCCCACTAAAATAAGCCATTAATCCAGATTTATCTTATTGGGAAGTTTCCAGGTGTGGCTAGAACTTTAGCAAAAGTCACTATTTTTTTACTTTTTGCTTTATTAAAATAAATGTCAATAATTTCTAAAGGACAGAGATTAAGAATTAGATTTTCTAGCTTAAAATCTCAATCAAAATACCCCACATCTTGGAGCTCTTTAATCTCTTGGTCATTTACGTGAGTATCAAATTAAAAACCCACTATTGAGGTTAATAAAGGCTATGATTTGTAGAAATAAATTAAGTCTTAGGGTTATAATTTAAATGCTAAACAAAAATAGCAAGCTAAAATGATCTATTTTTATTAAAAAGAATATAGATTTAGTGTTTAAACTGGTATTGATTATGATAAATACAGTAAATAAGAAAAACCAGTACTAAATTTAAAGTCGATTGCACTGATGCTAAAGCGAAGTCAATTAACTATTCGCTAAACAAGGTAGGATTAAAAAGATCTACAGAGAAGAAAGAAATAAAAGCTTTAAGATATTCTTTCTTTGATTTCCAATGCATATTTAAATCTCTATTTAAGATAATGTAGATGCATCTCGTCGGCAAAAAAGGAAATTCAAAGAATAAATAATGTAGAGAATTTCAATTTAATTAAGCTCAAGCAATTAATTTTAGGCGAAACTTAGTCAAAGGCTTGAAATGCTTTGTTGAAAGTATTAGTCTTACTAAAGATAGACAATTGTTGATTGTCTAAATTGACATTTTAGAAATGGAACAATTAGGATTCTATGAAGGCATTTCATAGAGTGCTCTTAAAGTATCATAAAATATTAAATGGCTAGCGAATATCAACTAAACTTTTTAAACAAAATTTTCCTCTCTGTATTTATCTATACATTTCTCACCTTTATTAACATTTATATCAATTAAATCTTTCAAAGTGCTTCACTAACTAGTGCAATGGCAGCAATTTCTTGTTAAGTAGACATATCTTTAAAAAGAAATGCTACCTTAAATAGCCAGCCCATCGCTAAGATCAAACATCTCATCATACATAGGAAGACAAGATAAAAAGCTAAATCTTCGAGATCCTTCGTCCTTAAAATGCTTTCTCAAGCCTCATAAGGTTCAACGATATACAATTGGGTTTTGAATTAAAATTAAAGCACTATTGACCTTCACTTAAGAAGAAGTTCATATCAATTGAAGCATGCACAGCTAAATAAGCCTTACTCATTTATCTCTCTTTGAAAGAGACTAAATTCCTTTAAACTGCATTAATATAAACGTCTTTTAAATTTTAACTCTACTCTCAATTTTAGAATATGCGTGTTGCAATTTATTTAAATTAATCTTGAATTTCCATAGGCAAATTTCTCAACCGATTGCATAGATAGATCTAAGAATGCTATAAAAGAGTGTTGCATTAATTTACTTGCCGTAAAATATTAACTTGAACCGCCCGCCCTCCCGCCCACTTTTTCAAATAGGATTGTAAAGAGAATGCAAACTTATTTCACTAGTCTCTAGATGAATAAGTTTCATTAAATATTTTGGACTTCTATGCACTGATCTCAACTTTAAATCAAACTTTGCAATAAGGATCTTATACAGATTTTTAGTATATTATGAGTGTCCATATATACTTTACATAACTTAATGGAGAATACGTTAATTAACATAAGAATGGCAACACGATCTTGTATGTTTGCTTGTTTTCTTTTCAATCCTGATCTATAAAGGAAAGTTGCGATTTAAGTTTCTAGGTATGATAAAAAAGATCTACAGAGAAGAAAGAAATAAAAGCTTTAAGAAATTCTTTCTTTGATTTCCAATACATATTTAAATCTCTATTTAAGATAATGTAGATGCATCTCGTCCTCAAAAAAGGAAATTCAAAGAATAAATAATGTAGAGAATTTCAATTTAATTAAGCTCAAGCAATTAATTTTAGGCGAAACTTAGTCAAAGGCTTGAAATGCTTTGTTGAAAGTATTAGTCTTACTAAAGATAGACAATTGTTGATTGGCTAAATTGACATTTTAGAAATGGAACAATTAGGATTCTATGAAGGCATTTCATAGAGTGCTCTTAAAGTATCATAAAATATTAAATGGCTAGCGAATATCAACTATACTTTTTAAACAAAATTTTCCTCTCTGTATTTAATTATAAATTTCTCACCTTTATTAACATTTATATCAATTAAATCTTTCAAAGTGCTTCACTAACTAGTGCAATGGCAGCAATTTCTTGTTAAGTAGACATATCTTTAAAAAGAAATGCTACCTTAAATAGCCAGCACATCGCTAAGATCAAACATCTCATAGAAGACAAGATAAAAAGCTTAATCTTCGAGATCCTTCGTCCTTAAAATGCTTTCTCAAGCCTCATAAAGTTCAACGATATACAATTGGGTTTTGAATTAAAATTAAAGCACTATTGACCTTCACTTAAGAAGAAGTTCATATCAATTGAAACATGCACAGCTAAATAAGCCTTACTCATATATATCTCTTTGAAAGAAACTAAATTCCTTGAAACTGCATTAATATAAACGTCTCTTAAATTTTAACTCTACTCTCAATTTAGAATATGCTTGTTGCAATTTATTTAAATTAATCTTGAATTTCCATAGGCAAATTTCTCAACCGATTGCATAGATAGATCTAAAAATGCTATAAAAGAGTGTTGCATTAATTTACTTGCCGTAAAATATTAACTAGAACCGCCCGCCTCCCGCCCACTTTTTCAAATAGGATTGTAAAGAGAATGCAAACTTATTTCACTAGTCTCTAGATGATAAGTTTCATTAAATATTTTGGACTTCTATGCACTGATCTCAACTTTAAATCAAACTTTGCAATAAGGATCTTATACAGATTTTTAGTATATTATGAGTGTCCATATATACTTTACATAACTTAATGGAGAATACGTTAATTAACATAAGAATGGCAACACGATCTTGTATGTTTGCTTGTTTTCTTTTCAATCCTGATCTATAAAGGAAAGTTGCGATTTAAGTTTCTAGGTATGATAAAAAAGATCTACAGAGAAGAAAGAGATAAAATTTTTAAGAAATTCTTTCTTTGATTTCCAATGCATATTTAAATCTCTATTTAAGATAATGTAGATGCATCTCGTCCTCAAAAAAGGAAATTCAAAGAATAAATAATGTAGAGAATTTCAATTTAATTAAGCTCAAGCAATTAATTTTAGGCGAAACTTAGTCAAAGGCTTGAAATGCTTTGTTGAAAGTATTAGTCTTACTAAAGATAGACAATTGTTGATTGTCTAAATTGACATTTTAGAAATGGAACAATTAGGATTCTATGAAGGCATTTCATAGAGTGCTCTTAAAGTATCATAAAATATTAAATGGCTAGCGAATATCAACTAAACTTTTTAAACAAAGTTTCCTCTCTGTATTTATCTATACATTTCTCACCTTTATTAACATTTATATCAATTAAATCTTTCAAAGTGCTTCACTAACTAGTGCAATGGCAGCAATTTCTTGTTAAGTAGACATATTTTTAAAAAGAAATGCTACCTTAAATAGCCAGCCCATCGCTAAGATCAAACATCTCATCATACATAGGAAGACAAGATAAAAAGCTTATTCTTTGAGATCCTTCGTCCTTAAAATGCTTTCTCAAGCCTCATAAGGTTCAACGATATACAATTGGGTTTTGAATTAAAATTAAAGCACTATTGACTTCACTTAAGAAGAAGTTCATATCAATTGAAACATGCACAGCTAAATAAGCCTTACTCATTTATATCTATTTGAAAGAGACTAAATTCCTTTAAACTGCATTAATATAAACGTCTTTTAAATTTTAACTCTACTCTCAATTTTAGAATATCGTGTTGCAATTCATTTAAATTAATCTTGAATTTCCATAGGCAAATTTCTCAACCGATTGCATAGATAGATCTAAGAATGCTATAAAAGAGTGTTGCATTAATTTACTTGCCGTAAAATATTAACTTGAACCGCCCGCCTCCCGCCCACTTTTTCAAATAGGATTGTAAAGAGAATGCAAACTTATTTCACTAGTCTCTAGATGAATAAGTTTCATTAAATATTTTGGACTTCTATGCACTGATCTCAACTTTAAATCAAACTTTGCAATAAGGATCTTATACAGATTTTTAGTATATTATGAGTGTCTATATATACTTTACATAACTTAATGGAGAATACGTTAATTAACATAAGAATGGCAACACGATCTTGTATGTTTGCTTGTTTTCTTTTCAATCCTGATCTATAAAGGAAAGTTGCGATTTAAGTTTCTAGGTATGATTAAAAAGATCTACAGAGAAGAAAGAAATAAAAGCTTTAAGATATTCTTTCTTTGATTTCCAATACATATTTAAATCTCTATTTAAGATAATGTAGATGCATCTCGTCCTCAAAAAAGGAAATTCAAAGAATAAATAATGTAGAGAATTTCAATTTAATTAAGCTCAAGCAATTAATTTTAGGCGAAACTTAGTCAAAGGCTTGAAATGCTTTGTTGAAAGTATTAGTCTTACTAAAGATAGACAATTGTTGATTGTCTAAATTGACATTTTAGAAATGGAACAATTAGGATTCTATGAAGGCATTTCATAGAGTGCTCTTAAAGTATCATAAAATATTAAATGGCTAGCGAATATCAACTAAACTTTTTAAACAAAATTTTCCTCTCTGTATTTATCTATACATTTCTCACCTTTATTAACATTTATATCAATTAAATCTTTCAAAGTGCTTCACTAACTAGTGCAATGGCAGCAATTTCTTGTTAAGTAGACATATCTTTAAAAAGTAATGCTACCTTAAATAGCCAGCCCATCGCTAAGATCAAACATCTCATCATATATACATAGGAAGACAAGATAAAAAGCTTATTCTTTGAGATCCTTCGTCCTTAAAATGCTTTCTCAAGCCTCATAAGGTTCAACGATATACAATTGGGTTTTGAATTAAAATTAAAGCACTATTGACTTCACTTAAGAAGAAGTTCATATCAATTGAAGCATGCACAGCTAAATAAGCCTTACTCATTTATCTCTCTTTGAAAGAGACTAAATTCCTTTAAACTGCATTAATATAAACGTCTTTTAAATTTTAACTCTACTCTCAATTTTAATAATATGCGTGTTGCAATTTATTTAAATTAATCTTGAATTTCCATAGGCAAATTTCTCAACCGATTGCATAGATAGATCTAAGAATGCTATAAAAGAGTGTTGCATTAATTTACTTGCCGTAAAATATTAACTTGAACCGCCCGCCCTCCCGCCCACTTTTTCAAATAGGATTGTAAAGAGAATGCAAACTTATTTCACTAGTCTCTAGATGAATAAGGTTTCATTAAATATTTTGGACTTCTATGCACTGATCTCAACTTTAAATCAAACTTTGCAATAAGGATCTTATACAGATTTTTAGTATATTATGAGTGTCCATATATACTTTACATAACTTAATGGAGAATACGTTAATTAACATAAGAATGGCAACACGATCTTGTATGTTTGCTTGTTTTCTTTTCAATCCTGATCTATAAAGGAAAGTTGCGATTTAAGTTTCTAGGTATGATAAAAAAGATCTACAGAGAAGAAAGAGATAAAATTTTTAAGAAATTCTTTCTTTGATTTCCAATGCATATTTAAATCTCTATTTAAGATAATGTAGATGCATCTCGTCCTCAAAAAAGGAAATTCAAAGAATAAATAATGTAGAGAATTTCAATTTAATTAAGCTCAAGCAATTAATTTTAGGCGAAACTTAGTCAAAGGCTTGAAATGCTTTGTTGAAAGTATTAGTCTTACTAAAGATAGACAATTGTTGATTGTCTAAATTGACATTTTAGAAATGGAACAATTAGGATTCTATGAAGGCATTTCATAGAGTGCTCTTAAAGTATCATAAAATATTAAATGGCTAGCGAATATCCTATACTTTTTAAACAAAGTTTTCCTCTCTGTATTTTTTTATACATTTCTCACCTTTATTAACATTTATATCAATTAAATCTTTCAAAGTGCTTCACTAACTAGTGCAATGGCAGCAATTTCTTGTTAAGTAGACATATCTTTAAAAAGAAATGCTACCTTAAATAGCCAGCCCATCGCTA
>ARYC01018590.1:0-18811 GCA_000711775.1 Oxytricha trifallax
GATAAGGTAAATCAAAAAAAGAAAATTATTCAAACTTATATACATATTATTGCATTTACTATGATTAAATTGGAATGATATAACAATTATAATTGCTGCTTAAAAAATGATGCACTTATGCATATTAATATTTCTTGTAATTAAGAGAATAGTGCAAAAATATTCAGACGGACAACATTAGGTATGTAAATTTGCCCATGGAAAAATTGTTCTTGGCGCTCTTTACTTCTAAAAACTCGAATATCATAGAGGACTTGGAGGCCATTAGACTGCTGCATAAAGTTATCATTTAGTAGTGCCAATAAGGTAAGATAAAATAACAAATAAAACTTAATGGGATTATTTATGATATATAAAGATGATGCTTTTTTGTTTCAGTAATCTTCTCTTTATCCTGATCTGCAAAATTCATCATTTAAATTACAGTTTTTAACAATTACTTTTCATATAGTAATGGATGAAAAAGTAGTGTAAAGAAGGCATTTGATTTGATTCACTCGTTTGATGATGTGATTAGTTTTGGCCAATATGAATCAGTCAAGATGTCTCAACTTGAAGCCTGATTGAAGATAGATATTACTGATGAAAAAATCCACAAAAAGATGCTGTGTACATGAAATTTCTGTTTAGTTTAGATATTTATTTTTGTTTAAGTAAACACATTTAATGTAAATGCAATTGATCATAGAAAATGATACTAAAAAATATGCAAAGAAGCAGCAAAAAGAAATTTCCTGAAGAAAGCATGATCTTGCCTACTAAGGTAATATGAAGGGAATCAGTAGCATTAATTACCAGAGTAATCAGGGTGCAGGTCAAGCCCAAAAGTTTACATTATATTTATATTAAAATTATCGTAGAAGCACTATAATATATGGGTTAATTTTTAAATTGATAATTTAAAGGCTCCTTCGATTAAAGACGATAACTCAAATTTATCCCAACCTAAGATAGCTCCAAGCAAGACCATGCAACTTCTTGGAAAGATAAAGAAATAAATCGAATTGATGAAGGACTTGCAAAAAGAGAAAATGATCTCAAAGCCTCAAGTCGCTTTGGTTTGAGAATGTTAGGTCCAATAACAAGAATGAGTTCTAGCTTAAAACCATCTGACAGAAAATATTGTAATTGAAGTTCAAGAGTAAGTTTTATTTATTATTGATTATACTTATAGGTGATTTCTTTGCTAAGTTTTATAAAAGTCTTATAATTTCCAATAAAATAAATATTTGAAAGAAAACTGCACATTGAATAAAGATGGGGAGCTTGGCAAACATGAGGTGAAAGGCATTATTCTTTAAAATTAATACCACAAAGTAGAACAACCCAATTGCTAAATTATCATTCAACTAGGTCAAGGGCTTCAATTTAAAGTCTCACCATGAACTTGATATGCAATCTTGGACCAAGAAAAAGATTTTGAATTTCAAAATTATTAAAGCAGAGAAACTCTAAGAGAAACCGAAGTTATTTAAAATTTTATTGAGTTAATTTGATAATATTATATTTATATATATATAATAGTAAATTCATTAAAATACTTTTATGTTAATTTTATTGATTTAAAGATATTATAAGCATCAGACGCTGATTAAGGATTCCCAGTACACACTAGTTTAAACGTAGTGAATATACCTATCTCTCCTAAGATGAGTCAAACTTCCCATTCACATTCAACATCGTTTATTATAAGAAGCAAATTAAGTCAGTAATCAACCTTGAAATCGAACTTAACCAAAACTGTAATTTAAGCTCTAATTCCCTTGAGAAAGTCACCCTAGCACTTATAAGTTTTTTTTAAAATGACTAAAGTTAACTTTTATTTAAAAAAATTATTTAGACTTAACATGGCAAGGGACAAAGCTGTTTACGTTGAAGTAGTGAAGAAAGCCAAAAACAGAAAATTGGAGCAAGACCAGGCAAAAAACATTCTCTTGTTGGTTGTCAGCAATTTAGTGGAAGAGGGTAGTGGTGTGTTATCATTTGCCAGTGAAAAGCTCGCCTTTGAAGAAATATTCCCAATTGATATTATAATTCATATGTATAAATGCTCATCATAATAGATATTGTGCAAAATACTTAATTGAAAGAACTCTAATAATAATATATAATAAACAATAATAATCTAATAAGTATAAAGATAAAATGTAGCAACAACAATAGTAATTTTAAAACGAGTAAGTAATATAAGATTAAGTTTAAATGATTTAGTGAGAACAATTATCCGGATGATTGATAGTTAATGAATGGAACTATCGAAGATAATGATGAAGATATGACTGACTCAGATTATGAATTATTTAAGTAACTCTATTCAATGGATTAATTTAATTATTATTCGTAATTTGTATGAAGAAGGTTCAATAACACAGAGTAGTCAAAAGTCAAAGCACAAACGCAGATTAAAAAATTAACTAAATTTTTAAAATTTGAATGAATGATAAACTTAAGGTCGACATTTTCACAAAATATACTAATGAGGTTCCCATTTAGAGGGAGTCTTCTCTTCTCAACTTTTCAAGTTCTAAGATAACTTTTTGAAGACAGCCTCTCCTGCGATTTCTCTGACATATCAGGAAGGTAGATGCTCAGCTCTTGGTCATCACATACTTGCAAATATTGCTGTCTCACCGAAAGTTCATCATACTTTAACACCTTCACCATTTTGATCTAATCAATTTTTAGAAGTTTCTTGATTCTCATAAATTTAAATTTGAGATCCTCTCTATTAACTCCCTCGATTGGTGGCTTGTAGTAACCCACTATAAATTTTTAAAAGCAAATAAATTACGAATTTCAGTTAGATAGGAGTAAATATCCAGCTTGAACTTGAACTTTCCATCAAGCTCGTTAGGGGTGATCTTTAGAATGCTGTCTTAAGCTGGCTGTCACTCATCAGAAATTGCTGATGAGTCCTTTTATGTAAATTTGTCTCGATAAACCATATTACCTATAGCTTATTAAAAAATAAATATTATTATTACTGAGCTTAATTGAAAGAAATAATTTTACAGATTCTATTTGAAATTATGCTTTGAACTTGGAAGCATCATAGAGCTAAGAGTTTTTCCAAAAATATGGGGAGGTTTTGTAATTTTTCACCCAAAATATGAAATTTTTGCTGTAATCTTTTGTGATTTTCATTGTATTTCTGTGATTAATAAGTATTAAATTAAAACTTAATTGAATGGTGACCGTTTAAAAATCACCACTTCAAAAACACTTCTTACAGAACAAAGACTATGAACAAAAACTAGTCCCACTCCAGAAGTATACAGCCCAATCCTATGTAGCTGTTAAATAACTTTTCATAGAAGTTAGAGAATTCAGAATAGAGTCCAACAAACCAGAGAAAGCTGTTAAAACAATTTCAAACCAAAGATAAGATCAAAGGAGATGTTGCGATAAACGACATACTGGCAGTAATTTGAAGAGGGTTCTAAGTAATATCTGCATACTATACCAAAAATTTTCAAGAAGAGATATAAATTCTTCAGATTTACAAAGGAAGGGAAAAGAATATACAGGGCAGAAGCTGAGATCACCAAAGTGATAAGGTTCCAAGACATCATTAAAGATGTAATGACATCGGGGAGTACATTAGTACTCGATAGTTTAATGAATGAATGAATAAATCATTCAAAAATTTAACACCCATTAGGCTAGGAAATCAATGGAAAAGAGCTACGGAGTAGCATACAAATGAGTTATTAATTGCCTCAAACTATATACGTCTAGATTATGAATCAAATGAAAGAAACCCTAATTTCCTTGAAAAAAACCTTGTCAAATAGTGACGGCCAAAATATGCTCGTTAGACTTTAATAAGATTTAAGTAGAATTTAACGGTTTATAGGCTAGATTAATAAATTAAAATTAGAAAGTTTGATTATTTAATAAATAAGAATCTTAAAAATGAAGAAAGATAAGATTAAGAGGTTAAATTAAAATAAACAATATCAGTCCCTTCACTAAAGAAAAAGAGGACTACACAGAGTATAATGAGTACTGATGAGCAAACTCAGAAGAACATACTCATGAACAATTAATGGGAAGCCTTAAGAATAAAAGCCATAGACGTTGAGGCAAGGAAAGACATCCAATTCAACTTTACACAATTATGGCTACAAATCATCTTATCAAAATAACTAAAGATATAAGCATCTATTTATTAGACAGAGAATTCAATGAAATATGGCAAAATAAAAATATTTAGTGTTTGAAATCATCGAATAGTTCTTCAAGAAAACTTAGAAACCTCTTAGGAAAATATTGAAAAAAAGACAGTATGGAATCGAAGTAAAGATTAAATACGAATTTAACAGAAATAAGCACTTATTCAGATAAGTATTAATAGATACTAAGAAACATGAGAAAAGTGATGACGTTAGAAAAACAATTAACTAAATATATACTAACCTGCCCTCTAACAAGCCTATGCTTAAAAAAAGATAGGAGAAAAAGTATTATTGAAAAACCTCTTCAACCAATAGAAGAAGAGGATGAAGAGGAAGAAGAAAACGTATGCGTTAACATCCATGAAGAGCTCGAAGAAGAGAATGAAGAAGAATTTTCAGACAAAGACAGCTAAGACTCGCAAGAAGAAGAGAGTGAAAGCAAAGATGAAGATTTAGACTAGAAAAGCAAAAAACTACGACTAGACTTAAACAAGAAAGAAAAGGGAAAACAAAGAAAATTAATTCTAGAAGATATAAAAATATACTTCTCGACCAGCATGAAGTTCAGGTCGAGAAAAGGACGATGAAAGCAAAATTTAAATAAGAAAACAAACACTTCTAGATATATTATATTAAAATATGAAAATAAATCTAGATGTTGACCAGGAAGAAGATGAAAGCAGTGAAATATAGCTTGATTATACCTCAGGTGAAGAAAAAGATCATGAATATGACGAAGAAGACTACTGAAATCAGTCTCAAACATAGTTTCAATAATCATTTATATTATGAACGATATACACCAATTTATGAATATATGTTAAGAGTGTAGAACCTTAGCTAACCTGCACTATAATTTACCTTAACTTAAACATATTCTGTGATTAAAACTTTTTTACTAGTTTTTCTTTAATTTTTTTAGAAGAAAAGTTTATTGTTAAAATTATCAAGCCCCCAACTTTATTAAACTGGAATATTCGTAATTTTTTCGAAATCTGAAATTTATTTTTTCACTATTGCAAAGAAAATAAAATCTTAGGCTATAATCGGGTTTATATATTTTCGTGGTATTCACTTATAGGACAGAGTGAGCATATAAAGAAAATAAGTTCAAAAATATGGTAAATTTTCAATTAATTATGCAATTTCTAAAAGTTTATAAAATAAATCAAATCAGATACAATTCATTTGAATTTTATGTTCAATTTTAAAAAATTGAAGAAGCAATCATAATTGTTTATTATTTCAATGAGAGATTTATCGATTTATTAAATTAATAAAAATATTTTTAATTACAAGACGCTACCATATTAATAATAAAAACAACAATAAATCTGTTGATATGGTTCACAATTCTTAAATTTTTATTATTTGCCTATTTTATCTATTGCTCAATAGAATAAGTATTTATAAAATACAAGCATTATGAAATTTAAATTTCAAAATCTTGAATAGCATACTTAAAAATGATTAATATTATATTAGTACTATGATTATAAATATCAACTGCGATTAAATTTTTGCAAAAATGAAATTAGTTCTTAGCATGTTTTATTAATATTTTAAGGTAAAATAGAGAAATAATAAATTTAGATATAAGATATTTAATATTAATCAGTATAATATATATAAATTGGGGTGCAAATAATTTTGCAGTACAATTTGACTTTGCTCTACCTAGTTAGGAATATATTTATTACTAAACTGGGGGTACTATATCATGTGTGGTTTGAGACATGGTTCCGAAATATTGATATGTTTGAATTATGTATTTGGATTGTTTTCGTATCTCCAGAATTAATTTCAGTGCTAAATACTAACTAACTATATCTTGTGTAATTGAGTATGCTACGTTAAACAGTCTCTTGGTGATTATTCTTATTTTTTCCCTCTATCTTGGTTGAGATTTCATCACCATTGATTGTATTTGTAACTTCATCAAGAATGAAGCGCTCTTGGAATAGCGATTCTTTGCTTCTGATCTCCTGATAAAATAGATCCCATAAGTTTACAACTGTTATCGAATTCTTCATGAAATTTGTAGTATCACATGAATGTGTAATACGATGATTTGCTCGTATGAGGAGTAGTACTGGTAACTTCTGGGGGAGCTTGTCCCTTGCACTCTTGGACCTCTTCAGCTGGAGCTGTTCCTGTTTTTCATTCAATGCTAAGAGCAGGCATATTTCCTCCACATATTATTTATTATACGAATGTTTTTCATATTTCAATTTAATTTTTAAATTAATTTTTAATTGCTTTCAGTATTTACACTTACTCTTCTTACAACATAAGATTTTTATCATTTTTGTGTATTTTAAATAAAAGCGATTTTATCAATATTTGATTGGCTATTAATATTTTCTTTAGCAAATACATTTAATAGTCATTCATCTTTTATGCAATGTAATATTAGCATAATAAAGTATTTTAGATAATAAGACCAGATGGGCAGGTGAGTGGCATTCTACGCAGTATAGGAGAACTACTCGTTTGATCCCCAGACTAGCTAACGATTTTAATCAGTGAATGAACTTCAATTAATTCTCCTAAAATATATAAAAATAAGGAATTAATAGTATTTACGGTTTAGAATACACATATGGGACCGATTCTTCAATAGAGCTTCATATTAAACAAATCAAATGAAAATAACAATAAAAATTTATATAGAAAAAATTATGTCAAATATGTACAGGAAATAATATTAATTTCATATTTCAAAAAATCATGCTACATAATATTAATGACTATTAGATTGATTTTTATAAATTAATAAAATTTTAGAAATTACATCAATAAATGAAATTTACCATATTTTTAAAACTGATTTTCTTTATATATGTTTACTATGTTTTATATTAGAATTCTATGAAAATATATAAATCTGATAATATTTTAAGATTTTATTTCTTTAGATTATTTTTCTTCGCAATAGCGAAAAAATAAATTTCATAGCTAGGAAATATTTCGAATATTCCAGTTTATGAATTCTTATTTGGTATTGATGTTAAAAATCAAATTAAGTGATATAAATTTATTTTTTTAAGTTTAAAAATCACAGATTATATATTTTATAAATGAAAGACTCTCAAATCTCTATGTACGATAGCGATGAATCTCGTTACCTATCTAAGCTATCATCTACCAATTCTCTAGTGTTATAAAAGTCAAAGTCATCGCCTGAACCAAATAAAAGAGAAAAAAACGAATACAAGTAAGCTTAAAATAGAACAGCAAGTCTAATACTGAGTTTAAAAAGTATTTTGATCAGCCATATGCCAAGAATCTATGTCCTGAGTTTAAAAGAACATGATCGTGATAACCAATAACTTTTTAAAATCTTATAAGGATATTCAGGGTCATCCAAAGATATCTGAATATCCCCTAAGCGAGCTTGATTGTAAACTTCTAAAAACATTATCAGAGTGAAGAGATAATCACTGAAATGCTCTCTTCTTGGATGAAATATTAAGGAAGAATCACAACTACAAAAAAGTGGATCAGGTTTTGACATGTAAGTTCTGATAGACAATAGTTTCTCAAAGACTAGAATCAAATCCTCAAACAAAAGCTCTTAACAACCAACCTATGCTTTAAGTAACTATTCTAAATAATCGCTCTTCGTTATCCAAAACTTTGCAGATCTCGATAAGAGTTTTCAATAAAACTAAATTAAAGTTTAATTAGTGTCTCATCTCAGATAGTGAATTCTGTAATATTAGTGTCGAAGCTTAGCTTTATCATTCAAAAATTTTGACAAGAAAGAGAAAATAATTTTAGGTACTATGACATCTTCAATAAATTAACATCTAAAAGATATCAATCAGTCTATGATTATGAGATTAGTCGGTTTATGTTTACTGCTAGAATTGAATTTATTTTCCTCATTAAAGACCATTTGCTCGCAAGATTGCATAAGCATCTTCCAATAATTCCTTGTCAAGAATGGATTCAATGAAAATGAAGTGGGCTGATCTTAAATTCAAAGAAAATTTTCTCTACAATGATTTCATCCCAACAATTAGAAAAATCAATAAACTTTACAGAGAGGATATGATTGTTTTGATTTCAAAAACAAAGGTAGAGCAGGACCTCTCTAGCATGATAAGCAAGCTTATGGTATTTTTTGAGGGGTTTTTTAATCTGTCATAGACTTTGAGCTTGATCAATTAGAGTAGATCTTTAGTTAGGATGAGGCTTCGTGGATGAGCGAACTCAGCAAGCTGTAATTATTTTCTTAAAATGGAAAAAGACTAATCTGATATTGAGTGCAAAAGTTAAAAGGTTTGGTAGGAATTTTTAAAGACTTCAATCACTTATCATTTAGTCACTATTAATGAAATCTATAGATGTTCTCAATAAATGGAGGGAAAATGCCAAGATTACAAGCACTCAATCTATCAATCAATAATAGGTGCAATAACTTTGAGCCAGTAAAATAATAAAATTTAGATATAGATGCCTACAGCATCTGATAAAACTTGGGTCTCGGGACTTTTAACTTATTATTGGATTCAACAGGGCAAAAAGGCTCTTATTTTAGTTCCAAATTAAATCTCAAAATTGCAAACTTAGAGATTTCTTCAACACCTAGGCATTTAGCTGTAAATTGAAACTATTGAAAACTTTTAAAAAATTAAGAGGTTTTATTATATATTCATCATTGATGAATTTGATCGAATTGTGAGTAAGCATCCTTTTCTTCACAAAATGAATGTAAAATGTATGATCTTTGGGATTTATGATTGAGTAAATCTTACATGTTCAGCGCTACTTGCGAATAAGGTATTCACAGAGTACTTTTTTCAAGTATTTATTCAAAACCCCAAACCCTAAGTGAGGTTTATAAGTTCTTTGATTTGTAAGGTATAGTTTGGGTTATTGGGGTTAATAAAGAAAACGCAGATTTTATGTGAATTTAATGAAAATTTAATGAGTATTGGTGTACTTAATTCAAACAAATTATATCTGTTTATCTTTGTTGTATCTCCTGAACTTAGCTCTCTTCATTGTTTCAAGTATGTCTTCAATTAATTATCTTGGATATGATAAAGCTCTTACTATGATTATTTCAACGATTTTCTTAATCTCAGTACAAACATCTTCTTGTTTAGTATGTTTTACACCCAAACATATTGATTACTTTTCTTGCTTTGTTCCGAAGTAAGACATATTTATCATATCAAACTCTAAGATAATTGCTGCTACCGCCCAGAAATCCCACTAAAATAAGCCATTAATCCAGATTTATCTTATTGGGAAGTTTCCAGGTGTGGCTAGAACTTTAGCAAAAGTCACTATTTTTTTACTTTTTGCTTTATTAAAATAAATGTCAATAATTTCTAAAGGACAGAGATTAAGAATTAGATTTTCTAGCTTAAAATCTCAATCAAAATACCCCACATCTTGGAGCTCTTTAATCTCTTGGTCATTTACGTGAGTATCAAATTAAAAACCCACTATTGAGGTTAATAAAGGCTATGATTTGTAGAAATAAATTAAGTCTTAGGGTTATAATTTAAATGCTAAACAAAAATAGCAAGCTAAAATGATCTATTTTTATTAAAAAGAATATAGATTTAGTGTTTAAACTGGTATTGATTATGATAAATACAGTAAATAAGAAAAACCAGTACTAAATTTAAAGTCGATTGCACTGATGCTAAAGCGAAGTCAATTAACTATTCGCTAAACAAGGTAGGATTAAAAAGATCTACAGAGAAGAAAGAAATAAAAGCTTTAAGATATTCTTTCTTTGATTTCCAATGCATATTTAAATCTCTATTTAAGATAATGTAGATGCATCTCGTCGGCAAAAAAGGAAATTCAAAGAATAAATAATGTAGAGAATTTCAATTTAATTAAGCTCAAGCAATTAATTTTAGGCGAAACTTAGTCAAAGGCTTGAAATGCTTTGTTGAAAGTATTAGTCTTACTAAAGATAGACAATTGTTGATTGTCTAAATTGACATTTTAGAAATGGAACAATTAGGATTCTATGAAGGCATTTCATAGAGTGCTCTTAAAGTATCATAAATATTAAATGGGTAGCGAATATCAACTATACTTTTTAAACAAAGTTTTCCTCTCTGTATTTATTTATACATTTCTCACCTTTATTAACATTTATATCAATTAAATCTTTCAAAGTGCTTCACTAACTAGTGCAAAGGCAGCAATTTCTTGTTAAGTAGACATATCTTTAAAAAGAAATGCTACCTTAAATAGCCAGCCCATCGCTAAGATCAAACATCTCATCATACACAGGAAGACAAGATAAAAAGCTTAATCTTCGAGATCCTTCGTCCTTAAAATGCTTTCTCAAGCCTCATAAGGTTCAACGATATACAATTGGGTTTTGAATTAAAATTAAAGCACTATTGACCTTCACTTAAGAAGAAGTTCATATCAATTGAAGCATGCACAGCTAAATAAGCCTTACTCATTTATCTCTCTTTGAAAGAGACTAAATTCCTTTAAACTGCATTAATATAAACGTCTTTTAAATTTTAACTCTACTCTCAATTTTAGAATATGCGTGTTGCAATTTATTTAAATTAATCTTGAATTTCCATAGGCAAATTTCTCAACCGATTGCATAGATAGATCTAAGAATGCTATAAAAGAGTGTTGCATTAATTTACTTGCTGTAAAATATTAACTTGAACCGCCCGCTTCCCGCCCACTTTTTCAAATAGGATTGTATAGAGAATGCAAACTTATTTCACTAGTCTCTAGATGAATAAGTTTCATTAAATATTTTGGACTTCTTTGCACTGATCTCAACTTTAAATCAAACTTTGCAATAAGGATCTTATACAGATTTTTAGTATATTATGAGTGTCCATATATACTTTACATAACTTAATGGAGAATACGTTAATTAACATAAGAATGGCAACACGATCTTGTATGTTTGCTTGTTTTCTTTTCAATCCTGATCTATAAAGGAAAGTTGCGATTTAAGTTTCTAGGTATGATTAAAAAGATCTACAGAGAAGAAAGAAATAAAAGCTTTAAGATATTCTTTCTTTGATTTCCAATACATATTTAAATCTCTATTTAAGATAATGTAGATGCATCTCGTCCTCAAAAAAGGAAATTCAAAGAATAAATAATGTAGAGAATTTCAATTTAATTAAGCTCAAGCAATTAATTTTAGGCGAAACTTAGTCAAAGGCTTGAAATGCTTTGTTGAAAGTATTAGTCTTACTAAAGATAGACAATTGTTGATTGTCTAAATTGACATTTTAGAAATGGAACAATTAGGATTCTATGAAGGCATTTCATAGAGTGCTCTTAAAGTATCATAAAATATTAAATGGCTAGCGAATATCAACTATACTTTTTAAACAAAGTTTTCCTCTCTGTATTTATTTATACATTTCTCACCTTTATTAACATTTATATCAAATTAAATCTTTCAAAGTGCTTCACTAACTAGTGCAAAGGCAGCAATTTCTTGTTAAGTAGACATATCTTTAAAAAAATGCTACCTTAAATAGCCAGCACATCGCTAAGATCAAACATCTCATAGTAGACAAGATAAAAAGCTTAATCTTCGAGATCCTTCGTGTTTAATATGCTTTCTCAAGCCTCATAAAGTTCAACGATATACATTTGGGTTTTGAAAAGCCTGTTTAAAATTAAATCACTGTTGACCTTTACTTAAGAAGAAGTTCATATCAATTGAAACATGCACAGCTTAATAAGCCTTATCTTTACTCATATATTTCTTTGAAAGAAACTTATTTCTTTGAAACTGCATTAATATAAACGTCTCTTAAATTTTAACTCTACTCTCAATTTTAGAATATGCTTGTTGCGCAATTTATTTAAATTAATCTTGAATTTCCATTGGCAAATTTTCTCTACCGATTGCATAGATAGATCTAAAATTGCTATAAAAGAGTGTTGCATTAATTTACTTGCTGTAAAGTATTAACTAGAACCGCCCGCTTCCCGCCCACTTTTTCAAATAGGATTGTATAGAGAATGCAAACTTATTTCACTAGTCTCTAGATGAATAAGTTTCATTAAATATTTTGGACTTCTTTGCACTGATCTCAACTTTAAATCAAACTTTGCAATAAGGATCTTATACAGATTTTTAGTATATTATGAGTGTCCATATATACTTTACATAACTTAATGGAGAATACGTTAATTAACATAAGAATGGCAACACGATCTTGTATGTTTGCTTGTTTTCTTTTCAATCCTGATCTATAAAGGAAAGTTGCGATTTAAGTTTCTAGGTATGATTAAAAAGATCTACAGAGAAGAAAGAAATAAAAGCTTTAAGATATTCTTTCTTTGATTTCCAATACATATTTAAATCTCTATTTAAGATAATGTAGATGCATCTCGTCCTCAAAAAAGGAAATTCAAAGAATAAATAATGTAGAGAATTTCAATTTAATTAAGCTCAAGCAATTAATTTTAGGCGAAACTTAGTCAAAGGCTTGAAATGCTTTGTTGAAAGTATTAGTCTTACTAAAGATAGACAATTGTTGATTGTCTAAATTGACATTTTAGAAATGGAACAATTAGGATTCTATGAAGGCATTTCATAGAGTGCTCTTAAAGTATCATAAAATATTAAATGGCTAGCGAATATCAACTAAACTTTTTAAACAAAATTTTCCTCTCTGTATTTATCTATACATTTCTCACCTTTATTAACATTTATATCAATTAAATCTTTCAAAGTGCTTCACTAACTAGTGCAATGGCAGCAATTTCTTGTTAAGTAGACATATCTTTAAAAAGAAATGCTACCTTAAATAGCCAGCCCATCGCTAAGATCAAACATCTCATCATACATAGGAAGACAAGATAAAAAGCTTAATCTTCGAGATCCTTCGTCCTTAAAATGCTTTCTCAAGCCTCATAAGGTTCAACGATATACAATTGGGTTTTGAATTAAAATTAAAGCACTATTGACCTTCACTTAAGAAGAAGTTCATATCAATTGAAGCATGCACAGCTAAATAAGCCTTACTCATTTATCTCTCTTTGAAAGAGACTAAATTCCTTTAAACTGCATTAATATAAACGTCTTTTAAATTTTAACTCTACTCTCAATTTTAGAATATGCGTGTTGGCAATTTATTTAAATTAATCTTGAATTTCCATAGGCAAATTTCTCAACCGATTGCATAGATAGATCTAAGAATGCTATAAAAGAGTGTTGCATTAATTTACTTGCTGTAAAATATTAACTTGAACCGCCCGCTTCCCGCCCACTTTTTCAAATAGGATTGTATAGAGAATGCAAACTTATTTCACTAGTCTCTAGATGAATAAGTTTCATTAAATATTTTGGACTTCTTTGCACTGATCTCAACTTTAAATCAAACTTTGCAATAAGGATCTTATACAGATTTTTAGTATATTATGAGTGTCCATATATACTTTACATAATTTAATGGAGAATACGTTAATTAACATAAGAATGGCAACACGATCTTGTATGTTTGCTTGTTTTCTTTTCAATCCTGATCTATAAAGGAAAGTTGCGATTTAAGTTTCTAGGTATGATTAAAAAGATCTACAGAGAAGAAAGAAATAAAAGCTTTAAGATATTCTTTCTTTGATTTCCAATACATATTTAAATCTCTATTTAAGATAATGTAGATGCATCTCGTCCTCAAAAAAGGAAATTCAAAGAATAAATAATGTAGAGAATTTCAATTTAATTAAGCTCAAGCAATTAATTTTAGGCGAAACTTAGTCAAAGGCTTGAAATGCTTTGTTGAAAGTATTAGTCTTACTAAAGATAGACAATTGTTGATTGTCTAAATTGACATTTTAGAAATGGAACAATTAGGATTCTATGAAGGCATTTCATAGAGTGCTCTTAAAGTATCATAAAATATTAAATGGCTAGCGAATATCAACTATACTTTTTAAACAAAGTTTTCCTCTCTGTATTTATTTATACATTTCTCACCTTTATTAACATTTATATCAATTAAATCTTTCAAAGTGCTTCACTAACTAGTGCAAAGGCAGCAATTTCTTGTTAAGTAGACATATCTTTAAAAAGAAATGCTACCTTAAATAGCCAGCCCATCGCTAAGATCAAACATCTCATCATACACAGGAAGACAAGATAAAAAGCTTAATCTTCGAGATCCTTCGTCCTTAAAATGCTTTCTCAAGCCTCATAAGGTTCAACGATATACAATTGGGTTTTGAATTAAAATTAAAGCACTATTGACCTTCACTTAAGAAGAAGTTCATATCAATTGAAGCATGCACAGCTAAATAAGCCTTACTCATTTATCTCTCTTTGAAAGAGACTAAATTCCTTTAAACTGCATTAATATAAACGTCTTTTAAATTTTAACTCTACTCTCAATTTTAGAATATGCTTGTTGCGCAATTCATTTAAATTAATCTTGAATTTCCATAGGCAAATTTCTCAACCGATTGCATAGATAGATCTAAGAATGCTATAAAAGAGTGTTGCATTAATTTACTTGCTGTAAAATATTAACTTGAACCGCCCGCTTCCCGCCCACTTTTTCAAATAGGATTGTATAGAGAATGCAAACTTATTTCACTAGTCTCTAGATGAATAAGTTTCATTAAATATTTTGGACTTCTATGCACTGATCTCAACTTTAAATCAAACTTTGCAATAAGGATCTTATACAGATTTTTAGTATATTATGAGTGTCCATATATACTTTACATAACTTAATGGAGAATACGTTAATTAACATAAGAATGGCAACACGATCTTGTATGTTTGCTTGTTTTCTTTTCAATCCTGATCTATAAAGGAAAGTTGCGATTTAAGTTTCTAGGTATGATTAAAAAGATCTACAGAGAAGAAAGAGATAAAATTTTTAAGAAATTCTTTCTTTGATTTCCAATACATATTTAAATCTCTATTTAAGATAATGTAGATGCATCTCGTCCTCAAAAAAGGAAATTCAAAGAATAAATAATGTAGAGAATTTCAATTTAATTAAGCTCAAGCAATTAATTTTAGGCGAAACTTAGTCAAAGGCTTGAAATGCTTTGTTGAAAGTATTAGTCTTACTAAAGATAGACAATTGTTGATTGTCTAAATTGACATTTTAGAAATGGAACAATTAGGATTCTATGAAGGCATTTCATAGAGTGCTCTTAAAGTATCATAAAATATTAAATGGCTAGCGAATATCAACTATACTTTTTAAACAAAGTTTTCCTCTCTGTATTTTTTTATACATTTCTCACCTTTATTAACATTTATATCAATTAAATCTTTCAAAGTGCTTCACTAACTAGTGCAATGGCAGCAATTTCTTGTTAAGTAGACATATCTTTAAAAAGAAATGCTACCTTAAATAGCCAGCCCATCGCTAAGATCAAACATCTCATCATACACAGGAAGACAAGATAAAAAGCTTAATCTTCGAGATCCTTCGTCCTTAAAATGCTTTCTCAAGCCTCATAAGGTTCAACGATATACAATTGGGTTTTGAATTAAAATTAAAGCACTATTGACCTTCACTTAAGAAGAAGTTCATATCAATTGAAGCATGCACAGCTAAATAAGCCTTACTCATTTATCTCTCTTTGAAAGAGACTAAATTCCTTTAAACTGCATTAATATAAACGTCTTTTAAATTTTAACTCTACTCTCAATTTTAGAATATGCGTGTTGCAATTTATTTAAATTAATCTTGAATTTCCATAGGCAAATTTCTCAACCGATTGCATAGATAGATCTAAGAATGCTATAAAAGAGTGTTGCATTAATTTACTTGCCGTAAAATATTAACTTGAACCGCCCGCCCTCCCGCCCACTTTTTCAAATAGGATTGTAAAGAGAATGCAAACTTATTTCACTAGTCTCTAGATGAATAAGTTTCATTAAATATTTTGGACTTCTATGCACTGATCTCAACTTTAAATCAAACTTTGCAATAAGGATCTTATACAGATTTTTAGTATATTATGAGTGTCCATATATACTTTACATAACTTAATGGAGAATACGTTAATTAACATAAGAATGGCAACACGATCTTGTATGTTTGCTTGTTTTCTTTTCAATCCTGATCTATAAAGGAAAGTTGCGATTTAAGTTTCTAGGTATGATTAAAAAGATCTACAGAGAAGAAAGAAATAAAAGCTTTAAGATATTCTTTCTTTGATTTCCAATACATATTTAAATCTCTATTTAAGATAATGTAGATGCATCTCGTCCTCAAAAAAGGAAATTCAAAGAATAAATAATGTAGAGAATTTCAATTTAATTAAGCTCAAGCAATTAATTTTAGGCGAAACTTAGTCAAAGGCTTGAAATGCTTTGTTGAAAGTATTAGTCTTACTAAAGATAGACAATTGTTGATTGTCTAAATTGACATTTTAGAAATGGAACAATTAGGATTCTATGAAGGCATTTCATAGAGTGCTCTTAAAGTATCATAAAATATTAAATGGCTAGCGAATATCAACTAAACTTTTTAAACAAAATTTTCCTCTCTGTATTTATCTATACATTTCTCACCTTTATTAACATTTATATCAATTAAATCTTTCAAAGTGCTTCACTAACTAGTGCAATGGCAGCAATTTCTTGTTAAGTAGACATATCTTTAAAAAGTAATGCTACCTTAAATAGCCAGCCCATCGCTAAGATCAAACATCTCATCATACATAGGAAGACAAGATAAAAAGCTAAATCTTCGAGATCCTTCGTCCTTAAAATGCTTTCTCAAGCCTCATAAGGTTCAACGATATACAATTGGGTTTTGAATTAAAATTAAATCACTATTGACCTTTACTTAAGAAGAAGTTCATATCAATTGAAACATGCACAGCTTAATAAGCCTTATCTTTATTCATATATTTCTTTGAAAGAGACTTAATTCTTTTAAACTGCATTAATATAAACGTCTTTTAAATTTTAACTCTACTCTCAATTTTAGAATATGCTTGTTGCGCAATTCATTTAAATTAATCTTGAATTTCCATTGGCAAATTTCTCCACCGATTGCATAGATAGATCAAGAAATAGGTTAAACTCCCAAAATTTTTTGACCTGCTTGAACTTCAAGCATCAACTTTAGAAGATTTTACCATGCCTATATATAATTTATGAATAAAAA
The DNA here is from genome assembly GCA_000711775.1 of Oxytricha trifallax. Lineage (NCBI taxonomy): Eukaryota > Ciliophora > Spirotrichea > Sporadotrichida > Oxytrichidae > Oxytricha > Oxytricha trifallax. The sequence goes on from ARYC01018590.1 coordinate 17,297, forward strand.
TAATTTTAGAAATGTTAAAGTTTGAAGCTCGTTCGTGGCCGATGCTATAATCCCTGCCCCATTTTTAATTAACTTTTTTAAAAAACTTTTTTTTAATCACATTTTTTTCATTTTTACTTACCAAAAATCATGAATCCCAAAAATCCATTTTGATTATCATAGTTCCATATAGATTTATCACTAATCTTTTTTGCTTTTTTTGGGTGCCTATTTTTGATTCCTTATCTGATTTTTTTAGGGAAAAAAATTTTTTTTGGAAAAAAAAGAACATTATTCTGAATCCTCCAAGAATATACCAAAATCAATTAGGATTTCATGCATGCTTTATATGATAATTTTCAATTACTTAATTAAAGTTAAATATACTCATTAAAATTAAGAGTCACGGGACCATTATTAAATAATGGTCCCGCGGGACTATTATTTAATAATTGTCCCGCATAAAATTTAAATCAAACATATAGTTAAAAGTACTTAATAAAAAATAAAACTTCAGTTTTAGGATCTTCTATCATAGACATCAAGATAGAGGAATCCTAAAATTTTAAAAGTTTTTAAAGATTGTAATGCCATAAAAGAGTGTTGCATTAATTTCTTGCTGTAAAATATTAACTTGAACCGCCCGCTTCCCGCCCACTTTTTCAAATAGGATTGTATAGAGAATGCAAACTTATTTCACTAGTCTCTAGATGAATAAGTTTCATTAAATATTTTGGACTTCTTTGCACTGATCTCAACTTTAAATCAAACTTTGCAATAAGGATCTTATACAGATTTTTAGTATATTATGAGTGTCCATATATACTTTACATAACTTAATGGAGAATACGTTAATTAACATAAGAATGGCAACACGATCTTGTATGTTTGCTTGTTTTCTTTTCAATCCTGATCTATAAAGGAAAGTTGCGATTTAAGTTTCTAGGTATGATAAAAAAGATCTACAGAGAAGAAAGAGATAAAATTTTTAAGAAATTCTTTCTTTGATTTCCAATGCATATTTAAATCTCTATTTAAGATAATGTAGATGCATCTCGTCGGCAAAAAAGGAAATTCAAAGAATAAATAATGTAGAGAATTTCAATTTAATTAAGCTCTAGCAATTAATTTTAGGCGAAACTTAGTCAAAGGCTTGAAATGCTTTGTTGAAAGTATTAGTCTTACTAAAGATAGACAATTGTTGATTTGCTAAATTGACATTTTAGAAATGGAACAATTAGGATTCTATGAAGGCATTTCATAGAGTGCTCTTAAAGTATCATAAAATATTAAATGGCTAGCTAATATCAACTATACTTTTTAAACAAAATTTTCCTCTCTGTATTTAATTATCAATTTCTCACCTTTATTAACATTTATATCAATTAAATCTTTCAAAGTGCTTCACTAACTAGTGCAATGGCAGCAATTTCTTGTTAAGTAGGCATATCTTTAAAAAGAAATGCTACCTTAAATAGCCAGCCCATCGCTAAGATCAAACATCTCATCATACATAGGAAGACAAGATAAAAAGCT
>ARYC01018591.1:0-40919 GCA_000711775.1 Oxytricha trifallax
GAGGAGAAAGGTATTAATGATATTCCTATACAAACTGAAGAAATAGAAGTATACTTTTGTGACCTGTGTGAGAGAGATTTCGCTCATAAATCAAGCTGGTATAGACATATGAAGGAGCATAGAGAAGCCAATACTACTGTATACTTAAAGCACGACAAAATCGATGGGAAGTATGATTGCTTTGAGTGCCATAAGGAGTACTCTCATACAAGAGACTTGAAGAAACATCTTTTAAAAGCTCACAAAAAAGACATAGAAATTGAAAAGCATGAAGTTGAGTTGAAGCTTCTGAACAAAAGAAAATCGAGGGAGTATTCTAAAGCGGTAGTGCCTGAATAAGCTAGTGAGTTAGAGTACGTAAAGAAGGCACGTAACAAACTAACCTCTGAAATCACAAAAATCATGATCAAAATTCAATACAAGAAAATACCAGTTCTTGCGTAGATAGATTTAGATACTTCTCTTTAAAGTTATCTTATTCTAGAGGACTCCTTTGATAAGAAAGTTATCAATGATCATCAATACGCATACAAGGTGTATCCCTTCAAACTATCTCTGAAGTGATGATAAATATAAGATGGAGTTTACAAATGAATATCAAGTACTCACTCTAGCAAAGTTTAAAGAGTGTAGTTACTTAATCAAGCTAGATGCTGTTCTCCTTGCCAAGGATCATGTTGCTTTCAGACTCCCACTCTATGAAATGACTCTAAGAGATTTCATAACAGATCAAAGGAATCATAAGTAACTTGGATAAATAGCAACTCAGCCATACAAGGCATTAAAGAGCTTCACAAGTTAGGGTTTGTTCACAGAGATTTAAAGCCAGAAAATATTATGATAAACTTTTCTCCACTAAGAGTAGCAATAATCGATTTCAACAGAGCCTAAAGAGTGGAAGTCTCAAGGCTAGGAACTGTAATGGGAACTCAAGGCTATTATCCAGAAAGAGAAGACTGGAAAGATCGCGACTTTTAGTGGGATGTGTGGGCTTTAGCAGCAATAATAATAGAGTGCGATATGCCTCGCAACGATTACTACTCTACAAGGTGCGAGAAAGATGCTAACTAAAGAATCAAGTAGTTTATAGACAAAACAAAAGTATCTCAATCAATAAAAAATATGGCAGAATCAATAATAATAAAACCAAACTCAAGATCAGACATATCAATAGAGCAGATAGAGTTGTGGTTAAGTAAGATAAACTTCAGACCTCTCCCACATGATCCAAAAGTGCATTTTGAGTGATTAAATTAAATACATTTACTATAAATTTCACATTAAAACCTATTAATAACCCCAACCCCTAACAAATTCCCTACAAATCAAAGCACTTATAAACCTCATTAAGGGGTTTTGGGGTTTTGAATGGTAATAGATTCAGCATTATATATTCAGGTTTCAAATCTCTATGAACATATCTAAGTTTATGCAACTTTTTGACACTCTAAATCATATCTGATAGAATATTATTTAAGTCATCAGATTATCTGTTTTGATATAGATAATCTCTTAGACTCATTTCAAATTTCTTGAGTATTATTAAGCGAGTATAATTATTATGTGGAGACTGTTAGAATAAAATCAAAAAAGAGATCAAATATAATTATGATCATCTCAATATACAATGGTAAAGATCAAACAGTCACTAATTTGAATTATGTTTGAAAAGATCATCATTTAAATTTAATTAACTAATCATCTAACTAAAAAAGGAATTTTTGCTTTTTCATTAACTTTTCTGATGTTTTTTATTTTTGTTCATCGATCAAGTAGATGCTGTAGCTAATCTTCAAGTTTTTTCATAATTTTCATAGATATCTTGAGGATATTTTCCTCAAAAATTTTAAAGTGTGGAGAGTGTGGAGTCCAACATCCACAAAACCTGTAGTAATAGCACTAATATTCTCAAAATCAAGCATTATTATGAGTCTGGTTGAAATTTTAGAGAATTTCAAATTTTAGATCACTGATTTTTTATTTGCTTTCATCAACATCATCTTCAACATTAGACATCACATCTATGAATTTTAGAAAAACAAGATGTTTTTGAAAAAATCCCAGACTCATAATAATGCTTGATTTTGAGAATATTAGTGCTATTCCTCCACACTCTCCACACTTTAAAATTTTTGAGGAAGATATCCTCAAGATATCTATGAAAATTATGAAAAAACATGAAGATCAGCTACAGCATCTACTTGACTGATGAACAAAAAAAAAAACATCAGAAAAGATGATGAAAAAGCAAAATTCCTTTTTTAGTTAGTTGATTAGTTAATTAAATTTAAATAATGATCTTTTCAAGCATAATTAAAATTAGTGACTGTTTGATCTTTACTATTGTATATTGAGATGATCATAATTATATTTGATCTCTTTTTTGATTTTATTCTAACAATCTCCACATTTTAATTATACTCGCTTAATAGTGCGATAAAACCGTAGCTTATAATGACAACATATAGTTTAAGCAAATTCCTGCAGTCTCTTCTTTAAGATTTTCTAAGAATCATGTATTCGTTAGCAAACTCGTTTTAATACTGTTCATTCTAATTAAGATAGCTGAAAGGGTATGCCTTGTATGCATATTCTTCAACCACTATTAGCTTCGCCTTGTTAGGCACACTTATATGCTAGCAATTTTTAATGCAACTGCTAAGATCAATTGAATTTAATTCAGGAATATTCATCACTTTTGATTAGAAGCATGCCAAAACAGTATTGTCTGCAGGTAAGTTCATTGATTCTAACTGTCTCTGTCTCTTGAATCTTTATGACTCATGAGTTTTAGATTTTCATTTTGCAGGTACTAGTTTTTAGGTTTCCTCATCCTTCATTATAAACTCACTCAAATGATGCTTCTGTGAATATAAGACTCCATGCACGTTAAGCACTAATATCTACCAACTACTTCTTTATACTTAAAGTAAATATTAGCTCTACCAGAGTGTATCTCTTTAATGTGTCTCTTCAAGCTTTATTTAGATGAGAAAGTATTATAGCTTTCATGAATTAAAGTGATTTTATTTTTTCAACTTGTAGCTATTCTTTCAGTTCCTCAATATATTAAATTAGTGTTTAGACTCCCAACTCTGCACTCTATCTTTCTTAATTAAAACTTCAATTTTTAAAGACCTCTGCTTCAAATTCAAGAGCTCTTATCCTACCTCCTTCTCAACATAAATAACTTCTGGTTTTTCAGTGGTACCAAAGTTAATCTATGATTATCCAGAGCCAAGAGAAACTGATTTTCTATTTAAGTTAGCCGCCATGTAAATTAAAATTTAAATTTCTATTATAAAGCAATAATAATTTCTCAAGTTATAGTTACTCTGTGTAAGAGTTGGCACTGCGGCAATAATGGTTAATTTGAAAGTGTTAAAGATCATATTTATACAAAATTTTTAACTATAATTTTTCTAATTTCATGATTAATATTTTTAATTTTGGTACCAACTTAAAGAAAATTCAGGTTTATCTGGTATCAATTAGGTTTTGAACCATTTTGTAACTTTTCCATTAAAACTTCATTAGTTTAAAACTATCCACTTATTTAGTTTTGTACTATTTAATTGGTACCAATTAAATTTGAACAAATTGAGTACTAATTTAATGAAACTATATTGATAAAAATGGAGCTCAATCTCTGCAGTTTGTTGATGCTTCTGCCAACTTTATCCACGTATCCTTGCCAGGTTAACCTCCTAGAAGATGCCCATACTTAATATTACTAAAATACATTAGAATAGGAAATATTAATAATACAAATAAATCAGTTTAAAGTTTATTATTAAAACTGGCACTAATTACATTTCTTGATAATTTTAATTGATTTATATTATGACCAAATTTTATAATTAATTATATATATATATATATATATATATATAGTGTTCAAGTGTGCAAAGTGTGCAAAAATATAATAATATAAACATAGGCCAGTGGTTGTGCGCAAAAATATTATTTTAATTAGTTTATTATAACTAGTACGATATTTTCACTTACGTTCCTGTTCCTCTACTTCTGTATCCATAGAGCTAATCCTATTCTGCTACTCAATCTTGTTGTTGTTCTTTTTCTATTTCCTCGCTCCATACTCGATCTTCCTCTGCTCTATCTTAAAGATACTTCGCCAATAGCACTGCGTTGAATGGGAACTCTAGTTTGCCTGATTTCCCCTCTATATTAGTGATACTGTGATGCTCTTCCTCTCGTAGCAGTCCTTTTATTGAGCTGTTAATCTATTCCAGAGAAGCTCGTTTGTTGTGATTATCTTGTAGCAGTTTTGATAGAGGATGTAAGTTTCTCCAAATTTGACATCAACTGCGTACCCTCTCCCTCTAAAAGCTTTTTCATAATTGGAATGTGGTACCTGCCAATGAATTTCTCTGTTCATTTCGTCAATCAGTACAATCTAGGGCTCTTGCTCAGGGTATCTTGAATCAACATGAAATCTAGTGGGTCCGGGGGTAAGCTCATCGCAAATAAATATTGCATTTATCATTTGAGGATTGAGCTCTTGCCAGGATTAGCCGCCCCATATAGCCATACGCAATGAATCTCTATATCCTCTCATTTTATCAGAATTAAGTATAAAGCTTCCGCAATCTCTGAATAGCCAAGATATTTTAGTATTTGGCTAAAATCATAAAATTTGGTAAATTGTATCAAATAATCAAGTTTTTTACATTATAATAAGCTATTTTATAAATTGTAATGATTATAAATTAAATTAAAGATGTAAACAATAGCAAGAGATTGAGTGGAAGCTTGACACTATTTGCATGATGTGAAGCTGAACTCGAGGTAAGAAAAGACACTTGAAAACCCCAGCAAAGTCGGAAAATGGTGTGAGGAGCACAAGGAGCAAGCTTATCTTATAGTTAAGATGATTCAAGAAGCCAATCAGAAAAACTTTATTTAGTTCTGCGTTGATTAAGTTCAATATTTGAACAATTTTGAATATTTAAACGTAATATAATAAAATTAATAAACATGCAAATACATTGAACTAAATAAACTTATAATATATTTATTATTATTTCATTTGTTTAAAACACCATCCGTAGCCTTCCTCGAAAATTTTTTATAGATTTTTTCAAGGAAGGCTACAGAATAGTTTTAATTTTAATTTAAAAGTTAATAAAAAATTTTATTCATTTATAAGTTCTATTTAAATCAAATCAGTATTCAGTTTATCTAACATAAGTTAAATTATTATTAACATTGTTTAAAAAAAGATTAAGTTGAATACTATAAACGCTCTTAAGTTAAAAAATATCAGATTATAATTATTTTATTATATAAAAATTGGAGAATAAACTGAATACTGATTTGATTTAAATATAATTCAAATTTAACTTATAAATGAGTAAAATTTTTTATTAACTTTTAAATTAAAATTAAAACTATTCTGTAGCCTTCCTTGAAAAAATCTATAAAAAATTTTCGAGGAAGGCTACGGATGGTGTTTTAAACAAATGAAATAATAATAAATATATTATAAGTTTATTTAGTTAATTGTATTTGCATGTTTATTAATTTTATTATATTACGTAAAATATTCAAAATTGTTCAAATATTGAACTTAATCAACGCTGAACTAAATAAAGTTTTTCTGATTGGCTTCTTGAATCATCTTAACTATAAGATAAGCTTGCTCCTTGTGCTCCTCACACCATTTTCCGACTTTGCTGGGGTTTTCAAGTGTCTTTTCTTACCTCGAGTTCAGCTTCACATCATGCAAATAGTGTCAAGCTTCCACTCAATCTCTTGCTATTGTTTACATCTTTAATTTAATTTATAATCATTACAATTTATAAAATAGCTTATTATAATGTAAAAAACTTGATTATTTGATACAATTTACCAAATTTTATGATTTTAGCCATTTCTATCAGTCAGCTTAATTGATCCCTCAAACTTTGCTTTGTTCTTATTTGCAAATATTTAGAGCTGCTATCTTATTGACAACTTGATCTTCTTGACAACGCCGAGCTGCTTGAGTATTTTATGAGTACTGCTGAATTTTTACTAGTCTTAACAAATATAAGTAATTTCATTTGAGTCGCTTAGATTCTTGTAGTATTATTTGACTTTCATCGAACCATTTGAAATATTTTCGGCCACAAACTCTTTCATAAAGAGCTTTGAGTTGCGTTTCTATGGGATATGCTTTATGTTTTCGAGAGTCTATCTAACAGCTACTATGACATACTCAGTTAATAGGTGCTTCGGGTTTCCATAAACTTACGACAATCTCCGATGCGACGTGAAGAACTCCTAAGGGTTTTAATGTTTTTCTCTTGCATCTTGAGCCCAATTCTTTTTAACATCACGAATCCTCCTCTTTTCTTAGGCTTAAATTACTCTCTATTAGTCCCATTGCAATCTCTTGACACCTTTATGTAAAATTATGTGATCTTCTTGACATTATCCTCGTACACGTTGACTTCTTCTATGCGAGGCTGGTTCAACTGCAGTTTATCGTGAATCTCATCAATAAGACTTAACTTAACTAACTTTTCCACCATTAGATAAAAGCCAAGTCTGCATTTTTATTTCTTCAAATCTTTTGACATTTAAGCATTGTACTTAGGGACTTCTTATTAAAGCATGAAAGACTCTAATGATCTCAACATTCAAATGTACAGACATTTTTAAATTAATAAATAAACTAATTAAAATAATATTTTTGCGCACAACCACTGGCCTATGTTTATATTATTATATTTTTGCACACTTTGCACACTTGAACACTATATATATATATAATTAATTATAAAATTTGGTCATAATATAAATGAAATTAAAATATATATATATATATATATATAACTATTTATAAAATTTGGTCATAATATAAATCAATTAAAATTATCAAGAAATGTAATTAGTGCTAGTTGTAATAATAGACTTTAAACTGATTTATTTGTATTATTAATATTTCCTATTCTAATGTATTTTAGTTATACTAAGATTTTAAACAGTAGGATCCAAAACTCTATATATTTTAATTTGAAATTCAATAAAAATAGAAGGAAAAAGGATGTTACTATTAGTACTGCAATGAAGAGAGATGAAGCTTAAGAGATGATCTCAAGATTTAGAAGCAAGGAAGATCTTTATCAATATCTCACTCAACATGGTAAGTATGTGACATATACTTTATCATATATTATAGTGAGTTTATTCCTTCCATTGATGGAAGGTACCAAAATTTTATTCTTAAAAGCTATAATGATTGATAAGAAGAAAGCCTTCAAAAACAATGAAATAAAGTTAATTGATATACCAAACTACCAATAGATTTTAGTCACTAATCTCTATGATGATGCGATGAATAATGAAGAGCTAGTAGTTTATCTTCCTACTAAGAAACAATTCTCTAACAAGCTTTCAGAAAGGAGCTTCTTCTTTGGTGTTCTTGGCACCTTAAGAAAGAGTTATCACATAGAGATCATTGAAGAGGCTCACAAAAACGCTACTCTATTTCTCCTGAAGATTAAAAGAAGCATGGCATACTTATAAGTGAGACCTGGCTCGCGGAGCTTAAGAAGCATTAATTTCTCTCTAGTAAGCTTTGAAAAATACCTTTAGAGTGAAACCTGGATCTGTTATATTCCTAATGAAAGAATATGCAAAGTTTCTCATAGAGAGAAATTCATAGTCTATTCATGAAATGAGCAAAAGACTTTATAAATATATTTAAAAGCCAGAAGACATGAACATTGTTACAGGAGATGGCAGTAAGAGAAGAAATATGGGCCTAAGAAAGCCATAAGAGGAAGAAAAGAAAGAGAAGCCAAATCCATTCACGGGCAAATTTAATATGTGAACTTATTCATTCATTTAAATCTAAAACTATTTATAAACATTCATTCTTCCTTCTCTTGCACAAACTGTTCTCTTATCTATGGTCACTCTCTTGCAGGTACTTTGAATCAAGTCTACTGTATCTATAGGCAAATCATGTATTAGGTGAAACAACAACAGTTTCTTGTAGTGGATCTTGATGCAACTCTAGTAGAGTTCAATTCCTTTAAATTAAGAGCTGTAAGTAACGTTGTATAAAGGAGTAATGTTTAACTCTTCATAAGCTTTCTTAGACTCCTTAGTCTTATGAGCTGATAGGTTCTCAACAAACAGGATGATCTCTTGATCGTTGTATTTATCTCTCAGCTTTTGTAGGAACTCTATATACTATTCTTATTTAATAGAGCGAGAATGAATCACATAATTTTCTAAGCCAGAGTCTTCACTATTACCTGCTAAAATTGCATGGGTTACAGCCATTACATTTTAGTGATAAACTTTAATTTTATCATATTTCTTGTACCATGACTTATTAAGAAAGGTGCTTAAGGTAAACACTGCTTCATCAGCGTGTATGAAATTGATATTATTAGTAATAGCTCGCTGCATTTAATCATATATAAAGTTTAAATTATTACTATAAAATGGGCACTGTAAAGAGTTCTTTTATCTGTCTATTATTAGCGTATATGAACCTCGCTGCTACATTTTAAAAATAATAGTTCGTAATTTAATTCTGTTTTCAATAAATCCTAATTTAATTTTTTAAAAAAATTCATGCACATTATTATTGATAAAATACAAAATATCGGTAATTTTTTTTCGTGTAAAATAAAAAAACTGCCTTTATTTATATGAATGTAAATTAAATTACAACACAAATACAAAAAATGTAGATAGTTTACAGGTTTGTTTGAAAATTATATATGATAAGTACTCTCAGGTTTTATCTAAAAATTATTATTTTTCTTATTTATTTGATGCTCTAAGTCATTTTACATTTACATCCAATCGAGTATTTGAAGATTCATTAGTATAACTACTAATATTGAGAATTTTATCTTAAATTATGTGATTATTAGGTGACTTATTTGATATTTATCTGTGTTCACTTAAATAACCTATATTTAGTTTAGTATTGTATATTTCGAAACAATAGCTTGAATACTAATTGAATAAGCATATTTTAAATGACAAGTAGTTAAAAATGCACACTTACTATAAGTTCTCAGATCTCTTAAGGTCGAGTGGTCTTTTGAATATTCTCTCAAATTTCTGCGCTTAAACCCATTTTATTTTCAATATACAAAATTATAATATTGTATTGTTAGTTTATTTATTTAAACAATTTTTTATTTTGAAATATTTACGATTAATATTTAGGAAGTATTTTAAATAATTTATAGTAAAATAAAAATAAACTCTAATAAAATCTAGCAAAAACTAACATTTATTAGAGAATCTATTTTAATAAAACTTATTTTTGTACTACATAAATTTACTAATGTATTGCTCAAACTATTATATGAAAAGCATTAAGAGGACAGACTATCCTTTATGAAAAGCTAGCTAACTATATCAGCAAACTCGTTTTATTTGTTTTGCAAAATACCTTTATTTTAAAGGAAAATTTTTATGGGATTTTAACATCAGTATATGGTAATTTCTTCCCAAATATTAAAAATACAAATTTTAATTAAAGTTTATTTATCAACCCCTTTTAATAAATTAAGTTGAAAATTTTGCTTAATATAATATTTAAAATAAACTAAAAAAGTTTTCTTTAAAACTAAATTTTTATAATTTCATTATATATTAAATCTACTATAAAGTACAGTAAAAACTTAATTTAATTAATTTTTAATTTTATTTACAGAGGAATGTAACAGCTAATTTCACTTAACTAAACTGAAAAGATTCAATTTTAATCTAAATTTAGTCTTTTTTATAAAGAATTTTAATTTGATTGAGTTTAAATTTTTTTCTTATCATCAATAGGTAGTTTAAAATATTGATAAAGTATCAAACAATAAGATAAAATGAGATAAATTAAAAAATTTGAAAAATCTTTACTTATTTTATCCATATTGTTTTAATTATTTACTAATTTAAATAATAAATCATAAATTAAAAAATGAATTAGAACGAATTCAAGGCAAAGCCATATTGCGAATATGCCTAAGCAAGATAATGACGGCATTTCCTTCAGTGGTACTTCTGTAAAACACTTGAGATCTGGTCTAGTTAAGTAAACTGGTGCGCCCCTCTTAGTCAATCTACTAATAAGCAAGCTAGTGCCATTTGTGAGTTGATAACGGATAAGAAATAAAGTTCGAGAATATCTCTCTAGATCGTGCTAATTAGTTTAAAAGGCAATATTATTGAAGGAGATGAATCAAACTCAACTTCCAAAGACTGTCGATGTATAGACTGGAACAATCGTTAATATTGAATCAGGTGAAGCTGCTTACGATCCAGATGTCATTAACAGGCTGGAGAAAGCTCTCGGAATTAAATTAAAGATCCCAAGAGGCACAGGTTGCAAAAAAAGAAGAGAACAAAAAAATTCTTAAAGAATTCTCAATAAATCAAGCAACGAATATATGTGTTGCTGATGTTACTTATAAGTGTACGCAGTATTTGTCTTCTATAAGCAATTTTAAATAGTAAATAATTTTTTTTAAATTTTAAATAACAAAGAAATTTTCTGATTATTGAATTATCTCTTCTTACCTTTTTGTTTGATACTTTATCAATAAGGAAATTATAACTTTCAATTAAGATTATTTATGTTTTTGCAACCAAGGAATAAAATATGATTTTTAAGATATTTTAATAAAAAACCTTTATCAGAATTTAGTTTTAAAACATCAGTTAAATTACATTTAAAAATCATATTTTAATAGAAATATATAACAAATGTTAGATGATGAATTTTCTTAAAAGACAACTTAAAGCTTGTATTCTTCATTTTCACCAATTACTTTCACACTGTTGTTATCATTTTAGCAAATATTCATTTATTAAAGTTAATGAATTGTAAAATCACTAATTAGAGTAAATTAAAAACCTGGAATGCTCCCAAACAAAGTAAAAATCTATATAAAATAATTTCCTTGCTCTCTCGTTGTAACAGTAACTGTTTTGTTTGTCAAACTAGAAGTTCTGAAATATAACTGCTTAATGGCTAACGAGATGATTATATTTGATTAATTTATAAATTTTGAAAAACTGTAAGAAATAATCAAGTTATATGCTCTATATATCTAAATTTCATCAAGTATAATTCAAATTTCGTTAATTAAACAATATAGTAAATTATATGATGGATGCGGAAGTTAGTTATAATTTGTAAATGAAAGAGTAGAGAAGGATTTTACTAGTTTACTATTGAATTGAGAACAAAGAAAGAGAAACTGCTTCTTCCAATTTAGTAGAGATGTAGCGAGCATTTCATTAGAGGTTTATATGCAATAAGTAAAATTGTGTAGGTTTTGCTCATTATTCTAAAATATATTAACAAAATTGCAAATCTCAGACTTAAATAATCCATTATACAAAGTGATAATATTATTAATTAATCTAATAAATTACTTATAATTTTTTCTATTTGTATTTAATCTCGAAGTTTATCATTAATTTAATTAAGGTTTGTTAATGAAAGTAATTCAAAAATAATTCACATTATTATTGAAATACATTTGAAATGGGAAAATTCAAAAATAAATAATTAATTAGAAATACAATTAAAAGTAACAGCCACTAATTAGGAGTGCTCTTAATCCTAATTTGATTTATATTATTTTAACATTAATTTAATTAAATTATTAAATATATATATATAATTGTACAGATTGTGCAAAAATATAATTAGCCAACAAGGGTCGGTTGTGTACAGATATATAAATTAAATTATTTAAATATATAATTACATAAAAATGGAAATGTCATTATGATCCGTGCTCCTTTGCTGTGAATCACTAGTCCATGAAGCCCGACCGGCTCTGTGCACGAAAGTGATGCACCGTGATGAGGGGAACTCGGCTATGTGAAAATCTCGAGTGGTCGCTAGGGAAATTCATTTGAGCGCAGTCGATCTATGCGGACATGCCTGTTTTGGAGACATTCGCTGAACCACCGAACAAGCGCTTTGACGGCATGAGTGCACATACAACCCGGGAGATTCATACTTTGATCATTACATAATCGAGTTGTCCTATATCGAGTTAGGTCAATCATGTAAGGAAGTCATACTGAAAAGGGATTTCATCATTAGATATCAAGCGCACAATGTCATTTTCAAATCTCAATGTGAAATATTAACGCCATCGCACTTTTACATCATCATTGATATTTATATATATTTAAATAATTTAATTTATATATCTGTACACAACCGACCCTTGTTGGCTAATTATATTTTTGCATAATCTGTACAATTATATATATATATTTAATAATTTAATTATATTACTGTTAAAATAATATAAATCAAATTAGGATTAAGAGCACTCCTAATTAGTGGCTGTTACTTTTAATTGTATTTCTAATTAATTATTTATTTTTGAATTTTCCCATTTCAAATGTATTTCAATAATAATGTGAATTATTTTTAATAATTATGTTGGAATTCTAATTAAGTCAAATTGAATTTAATTTACTAAAATTAAAACAAAACTAATATATTTCATAATTATGAAAAACTAAAACAAGTCATATAATTTTAAATACAATTGCATTTAAAATAAAATATAATTTGAGATAAAAATATAAAAAGATCTAAAAATATTTAAAAACATTATATAAATAATTAAGAATTTACTTATAAATCCAAGTGCGTTAAATGATAAATTATTAACTAAATAATAATTGTAATATTAAAAAAACACAATAGAAATGCTTAATATTACCATCAATCTAATTTCTCTTCTTTCAGTCTTTTGCTGAGTGTCTCTCCTCTAACTCTGTTTGTTATCAAAGATTGAATATATATATAATAATCCTTTTTAATTTAGAATTTCTTGAGTGTCTATTTTCAGCATATTTAATTTCATTTATTATTATTGTAATTATTCATAATTATCAATTTTATCATAATTTCTCAATTTTCAATCACTATTTGAGAAAAAAAAATGATATACTTAAAAACAGATTGAGCTTATTTGAATTCCTCAATAAAAAATTAACTCATCTAATGCCATATATATATTAATTGCTGATTAGTTTAGACTATCATATTATGGATTTGCAATGGCAGATAAGTATATATAATATTATCGTTTTTTTGAAATGATCAAGTTTAATTACTTATACTGATACATCAAATTTAATGATATTATTCATCAAAATATTAAAATACGAAATAATTAATACGGTAGGAATTTCTAATCAATCCCTCTACTGTATAATTCTTATCTCTTTTCTTACAATCATAAATACCATTTCTTCTTATTACCCTCACCTTACTCTGCCCTTTAAATGAATAAATGGATGTTATAATCTCATGCTATGATTACTTCAGAATTAAAACTTTTCTTCTTGCTCGATCCTAATAAAATTTAAGCACTTGAAGTTTTATTTACATTTTTTTCGATTTTCTTTTACTCAAATTAGTCTAATAAGTTAGAGCTAAATTTAAAATATAAGAATCAATACAAATATGCAATTCCTTAAAGTTTAATAAAGTGAAGTATAGCCATTAATCCAAGAATTGGATACTCTGCAAGAGTTTAATTAACACCTAACAGCACATAAAACATTTTTCATTAATTATCACCTTGATATGATTTATTAATGCAAATTAATCTTTATAAAATATGGAAAAAAGAGGTTCAAATATGTATCATATTTTCTTTTTTTCTTCTTAGGTTTTGAGTTGTGCACTTTCATCTTAATTACATTAATAATGGATTCATGCAATTGATATGGAAGAGCACAACTTGGAAGGTGAAAAAAAAAATTAACTTCACACTTATTTAAATCTCCCCTTAATATATTCACAATATGATAAATATATAAACAATTAACAAAATTCATAAATAATTTTAGTATGTTAAATCATAATTATTGTAATTCATCACTGATAAATAATAGTCTACGAAAATTAATCAGTACCTTCTCATTAATAACTAAATTTTTTAATTCAATATGAATAAAGAGTTACAATACTGGCATTAAAATATATAAATTACTAATATTTAAGCAGAAATAAAAACATAGAACCTTAATTACGGTGTATAAAAAATAAAATTTATTGTATGCTAATTTTATATAGGGTGATCGAATATAAAATTTTAAGGCTAAGTTCTCAGATAAAACTATTTAAATGCACCTTTCAAATGTCCATAACTATTGATAATTTTTGCTCTATAAACCTTCAGTCACTATGAAGGATTGTATTAAATAATCAGGATCTTTTCACTTTTCACTTTTTGCTATTTATATTTTATTCGCTTATTTTAATTTTAATAGAATTATTAAGTATATTTAATTAAAAAAATTAACAAAACAAATATCGGTAAAATGCTTATTAGCTGATAAAATTTCGTTAATCTTTTGCATATTACAAAAAAATGGAAAGCATTCACCATTCTCCCATTTTTAACCCTTCTTGACATGCTAATTTTTATTTTCGAGCAGCTCCCAAGCAATAGATTTAGAAATTTGGATGAAAATTGAAAGATTAAACAGAGTAATTATTATATGAAACATTTTTTTTATTTCTTAATCACATATTCACCTTAATATTGATTTTTATAATTTTAAAATTCATAATTTATATCATTAATCACAAATTATACTAATTTAAAATCAATTCAAACGTTCGTAAACATAGAAAGATCTAAGAGACATGATTTTCAACTGCACTATGTTGTGAATTCAGTGTGATTTATTTCTATCTTTTATATATACTGAGGGATCTATCCTTTATATTATAAGCAGTCACTTTTATTCTTTTAAATAATATTCTAGAATATAAAAAGGTTATTTTGTTATTGTAATTTTCGATTTTTGGCTTTAAGTGAAATTATAAAATTATCAAGAACTTGAGACCAAGTAATTATCAACTAGCTTTAAATATTTCAGTATCATTTACCAAATCAACAGGTTTTAATTTTTTCTCATTCTGCTAAGGTAAAATTTTTTTAGAGTAAGTGAATTTTTTAATTAATCCAGATTGTTGATTAATTAAGATAAATATAAGTCTTAAATAAAATGAAATAAGGGAAAATTTTGAGATTTAAAAGAACAATGAAATTGAATTATTTTAGAATGTACATTATGAATATATCCAAGATATTAATCATGTCCGCAAAGGGTCTGCTGAAACGCAAATCCGCAGATATCTGCGGATTTTATTGAGTGATAATCCGTCGCACACCTCATTTGTGCGACTTTCAATTCTTAATTCATTTGCCCTATAGGCTATAAAAGCCCTATTTTTAATTAATTCTTAATTATATATAATAAAATTAGTAATAAATTAATTTACGCAATTTACTAAATTAATAATTTATTAGAAATCACAATTCTCTATAGATAAATTCAATTAAGTTTAATATTTATAATTTTTCATTAAAAATTAAAATCAAATTACTAATTTTATTATATATAATTAAGAATTAATTAAAAATAGGGCTTTTATAGCCTATAGGGCAAATGAATTAAGAATTGAAAGTCGCACAAATGAGGTGTGCGACGGATAATTACTCAATAAAATCCGCAGATATCTGCGGATTTGCGTTTCAGCAGACCCTTTGCGGACATGATTAATATCTTGGATATATTCATAATGTACATTCTAAAATAATTCAATTTCATTGTTCTTTTAAATCTCAAAATTTTCCCTTATTTCATTTTATTTAAGACTTATATTTATCTTAATTAATCAACAATCTGGATTAATTAAAAAATTCACTTACTCTAAAAAAATTTTACCTTATTGAAACTACTAGTATTAGTTAAAAAAAAGAAATGTTTTTATTTAGGGCATTATGGAAGAAATGTATTGGTAATTAATTTTATTTTTGTACTTTTTATATAATTTGATCATAAATTAGAAACAATATTTTATTAGTTTATATTAAGAAGGAAATCGGTTAGTATTTCAGAGAACTTTCTTGATTTTTACATTTTTAGTGTTATAAATTCAAGGATATTAATACAAATATGATAATTTTATTTAAAAAATTAAAGGAAAAATAATTATTTAAAGATATATAAGGAAAAGTTATTCATTATATACTTATTTTTTAAATAAAAAGTCACGTTAAACTATTACATTCCTGATATTTGTTTTTTAAAATAAAGTGAATTACAATAATAATTAATAATAATAGCAATAATAACAGTGATAATGGCAAAAGTAAATCTAAAAAGAACATTTCATTATCTTCTTCATCCTCATCTTCATAGTCATCATAAATATTGAATTCTTTTGTCCTTCTTTCTGTGACTTCTTGTACATAATCTTCGCTTACCCCCTCAATCTTACCAGGTGCAACCCCTGTAAAAAAAAAATAAAATGTTAGATATATTTTTTGTAACTTCCATTAATGTTAAATGGCACAAAGGATCCTGATCAAACATTTTTTAATATATTAATTAATTTATTTAATTATTTAAAACAATTAACTTTATTAACTTCTTAAAACTGACTCTAAAATACTTCCCTAACACTCTAGCAGTGACCCTACAAAACGGCCCAAAATTTTTTGGAAAAATTTTAGATGCTCAATATGCAAAGGTTTTTATACAAGACCCTGCTACAATCACCACCTTCCTACTTTTCGAGGTGAAGTTTCTGCTACAATCCAAGAACTTATCAATCTCATCAAAGAAAGAGAAGAACTCAAATCAGAAGACGAAGAATAATTCTATGAGACAATGGAGACATGCCAAGAACAACTAAGATTTATTAAGAACAAACTTAAAGCTTCCGAAACTAGGCTCAAAAGTCATCTATGGTACATACCAGGACTTGACAACCAGAAAGGACTTCGTCCTTTCTTAATGATATGCTCAGGGGGCTTTAAGCCCTCGATTCGAGTTATTTATTTATTTATTAATTTATTTATTTATTAACTTTATTCAAAAAATATAAGTATTTAGCAATTTTTATAATTATTATATCTCCAATGTAAATGTTACATTTATGATCATTCATAGCATAACAGCTTGTATTTCACAGTTTAAAAAAGCTAAAATCTTTGTTAAAATATCCATAGTTATTGATAAAATATAATAAAAGATTAATGTCAAATAGATATTATTTTATGTTAGGTAAGTGTTAGGCAAATGAAATCAAGCAATAGATTATTAAAATGGGTTAATAACTTAAAATACTCAAAATAAATCTTTCAAATAAGATTAATTATGCTAACTTTCTTATTACTACAATCTTTATAACATAAAAATATTACCTGACATACTTTTTGAAATTAATCGCTATTTTGTTAAATTCTTTGATTTTTTAAAACAGATTTTCACAACCACATCACATGTTGAATTTAAGAGAAAAGCTATTAAATCATATCGCTATTTTTATTAACTAAATTCTAGTCTTTACTTTTTTTTAATTTTATCATATTTGTGTGTGGACATTGAATTTCTGGAAAGTTTCTCCTAAATTTTTGTTGCTCTTAACCATAAATTTCTCCCATTAGAAAGGATTTGACTTTGATTATAGACTAATTTCAATTTGTTAGAGCCTTGTTTAATACAATGAAAAATGTTATTTTTCAATATAAATTTTATTATTATGGTTTAGCTGGTAAGCATTGATTAATTTTGATATATAAATTTGCTGAAATATACAATTCTATAAAATTGCTAAATTAAGAGACCTCTTTATTACATGTTCTTTTTCATAGATTAAATATTTCTGTTGTTTGTAGTAACTGAAAACAAATTAAAACAAGATTATTGTTAGATTTAAATAAAATTATAAAGGTTAAAGCGAAATTAATTATATTTAATTAGTTATCTTGTCTTGTACTATTTTATTACACACGGTTAGCAAATTTACAAAAATTTATATCAATAATATTATAAAATAATTAATAAACATTTATAAACAAAAAAAACTTTATATTTACTTGTAAAATCTTAACAGCAATTTATGTAAGATATTACAAATCTATTGATATTAATTTATTTAATATATCTTCCTAATTATCCTTAATTTTAAATAATTCAAAAATTATTGTCTCAGATAATAAAAAAAGGCAATTATCACATCTGAAAAAAGTATAAATAATTCAAATATAAAAATAAGTTAATATTTATAGCTTTAAGATATTAAAAAATTATTAATTTAATTTGACATTCTATCTATTAATTTTTTGAATATTTAAAAATTAGAGATTATTTATAGTAGTAGTAGTAGAATTTGTTGTAGTAAATAGCTGTAGGTAAATCAATAAATGCATATAAGATAAATCAGAAACATAATTAGTCAGTGAAATCTGAGTTGTGAGTATAATGTAATAATTTACTTTGCAGTTTCCCACTCTTTTTTCTAAATACTTCTATAAAGCCTCCTTTTGTTGTTTAATCTCATACTTGCCTTCTCCATAGTTTGCTCCTCATGGGCTACATCCTTCAGTTGGCTGTCAATAGCTCAATCGCTATCTTTTTTATAGGTATTTTTGGTTTCCTATCTCTGAAGCTCTCCTAAGTCGCTAAATAAGCAATCTTGTACCTCCAATACCTCGTCGTTTGTTCTCCAAGCTGCTCTCGTCCATGTTGAGTTAAATTTTCAATTCAGCATGCCTCATTCCTCCACACGATCACTCCCACCCATCTTCGTTGAGGTTGTATTTGATAAATTCTATGTCCATCTCTTTATTCGCTTACTTCCATAGTTGTGAGCTTTTCCTTATCTCTACTTCTGTCTCTTTGGTTGTGACGTACTGTTTTATCTTCTCCTTTAATATTATATTCTCTTTTTTGTTGTTTCATGGGTTTGGATTTTTCTGGTTGTGTGAGCTGCTATTCGCCTTTTGTTTAAAAAATTGCTTGACTTTTACTCATCCATATAGTATAAGATATAGATTTCAATATTGATTTTGTTTAGAAATTATTTTAATTATATTTCTCAATTTCATCTATTAAATTTCATGAGATAATCCTCTAATTGGATATTCAAACAAGTTAAATCTAACTTAGTTTACTTTCATCATACATCATCTCATGCTTTTTAAATAAGCTACCAAAAAGATCTTCTTTACAGGTTTATATTACTAGTATTCTAGTTTCAATATTTGTCATGAAGCCAGATTATCACAATTCGTTCCTTTTTTTCAATGTTTATAGGACATTTATTACCTAATTCTTTTTTAGAATCTCGTTGGGTCACCAGCAGCATCAATCTAGTTGCATCTTTTTAGGTGACTGAAATCCAAAAATTCTTTGTAAATATAACAGTAGTAGCTCATTCCATAGTTCACTATCATCCAGCCCTAATTGATCGTAATCATTGTGTCCTTTACATTATTTATTAGAAATAGTTTGGTTCTATTCTACATTAAATTCTCGTTTTGTTATATTATATCTAGGATTTAGTTGGTTTTATAAACTGGTCAGGTCCTTTTTAATTTTCTTTGCTTTTCTGAGCCAGATCCCGAACATATGTTACTTGTATTGATTTTTGTAATTAAGTTACATTTTTTAGTATTCTATTTCGTTTGTCAAAATTAATTATACTTTATGAAATTATTTTTAAAGAGAGTTGTTAATAAAAGATTTTTAATAATTAAACTCGATAAAAAAGTAGATGGTTTTTTTTTTGCAACATATAATATACTTGTATCATTATTAAAGTTTAATTAATTGCTTTTTAACTCTGAATGTCTTTAATTATTTTAATTGAGATTATATTCCTAGTGAATACTTCACAAAAATAATATCTAAGTTTGCAGAGTTATTTTATTGTTGTTATTGCAATTATTCATTTTAACATAAGCCATAAATTGCAATTTATTAAATTAATTATATTTTAATGCAATAAAAAGATCAATATTACACATAAAATAAAAGCGATGAAATAAATATTCTAGAGATTAAATTGATTTTATATTAAAAATATTTAAACATTAATTAAAATGGTTGAAAACAATGGTTAAAGCGTTGAATATGATTTTTTCATTAAAAATTTATATTTTTAAATATTATTTCTAGATAGTTAAACAAATATTTGGTATTAATTTTATTAGTAGAATATGAAAAAGTATATGCAATTTTATTATATGATATAATTATCATATTAAGATATTTTATTATAAAACTCAGCACTCTTTATATTTATAGTCAAAGGCTAGTAGGTATAATCAGTAAACATCTTAGACTTAAAGAAGAAAAGAAAATCACACAATCTCTTTAAATTTTAGCAGCGTGGTTTATCTAGTGAAAGCTCAAATATAAGTATGAAATAGCAAAAAAATGAATTGAGAAATCAAAAATTAAATAAAAATTTGTATAAGTTTTTATCATATAAAATTAGAATTTTGAATGAAATGATAAATAAACTTATTTAACACATGCTCACACAATAATTACAAACTATAATTTCTAATTAAAGAATTTTAAGTTATTAACAAATTCATTAATAAAAGGATTTATATAAAAAGTTGAAAGTTTATTTTATAGTTAGAAGAAGTAGAAAAAATTTGAATTCATAAAATTACTGTAATAATCTTAGATGTTATTAAATGATATTTTAAGTTTTTGATTATTAATTTATATTAATTTGGAATCCACTATTACACTCACTAGCACTGTGAAATTTAATCAGAAAAGCAATTTTGTATAATAATGGAAAAAACTAAATATATTTAGGAGATATTTTTCAATTTATTAATCATCAAAATATTTTTGAGCGTATTATTAAATTCTAAATTAGTTAATTTGTAAAAATAGAGGTGTGTATTTTTCTCAATGACCATAAGAAGATAGAATTATAAAATAGCTTCAGAGGTTCTGTAAAATATCCATCCAATACATTAGTGCTGCTAATAAGAATATGAATTGTTTTATTTTACATTGACTACGGTATGATTTTAATACTTTATAATATAAAATTAATTAATACTAACTTAAAATATTACTATACCAAACCACTTGATTTATTTTATAGCACATTAAATTTTTCATTTTGGAAATCTATAATAGGATTTTTATCTTAATAATTTAATAAATCTTCATTTAATTTCTGAGCTTCATTCAAAATTATAGCAAAGTTCTTATTCTACAGAGAGTTTATTCAATTAAAATAACTTTATGCTTTTAGGCTTGATGTATAATATATAAATTCTTTCTTATTTATTAGAATTTATCTCAATTACTTAGACAAATTTTTATCATATATATTTATGCCTACTGACATAAGAGAGGTATGAATTTCTTAGAATATTTTAAGGCTAGGAAATAAATAGTAATTAAATCACGCAATTGATTAGTAGCTTATCAAATAGTTTAATAAATATAGCTGATTGATTGCCTTTAAACAAGTTTTTGGATATCAGTATGATAAAAATCTATATTATCTAGATAAATTTAAGCTTTTTTGGTTGTATAGCAATGTTACTAGGGAGGGCTAGTAGCGATAAATACAATATAATACAAAACTATTTGAATACGAATCTAGGGAGTAGAAGCGACGATTACTTGCTATTTACCTTTATGCCACATTGATTTGATTATGTTTATTTAAAAATTAAGAAATTGTTTGCCTTTATTTATTTACTATAGATTATAAATCTTTAAAAATTGAAAATTGATTAAGTTAAAAATAAACAGAATAGAATTTCTATGTCTTATAATTAAATTAAAATGGAATATTTTCCTTAAACCTCTCTGCTATATTTTCTTATATCACACGCTGCTTCATAATTTAAACTAATAACAAGTAAATATGTATTGTACAATACTCTAATATTACATAATATTAATAAATTTACAACATAAATCATTTTCACTTATAATGTTTTAGATGTTCATGTGAAAGTGTCACTTATATAAAAAGTGCGTAGGCTTATAATCTTTGGGGAAAATCATAATTTATCTAAATTATCTTAAATTTGACTAAACTTAGTGCTCTTCGCTGTAAGAAATTTGATTTTGAAAGTTCAAAAATAATTAAAATAAGAAAAGACATATAAATAAAATTTTATACTATAATCATCGCATTCATAAAATGCAAATATAAATTTCTTTTTTTTCCTCTTATTTATAAATTAATATAGTCATATATAATTAATGCCTGTTTATTTACTTATTACAAAAAAGCTTTACCGATTGTTTTGTATTTTATAAATAATAAAGACATCATAAGATTAGTTATGAAGCTAGGATTGGAGTTAAGAAAAGTTAAATTAGTAAT
This sequence comes from Oxytricha trifallax, assembly GCA_000711775.1. Classification (NCBI taxonomy): domain Eukaryota; phylum Ciliophora; class Spirotrichea; order Sporadotrichida; family Oxytrichidae; genus Oxytricha; species Oxytricha trifallax. The sequence goes on from ARYC01018591.1 coordinate 22,199, forward strand.
TAATTATTGCTGACATACAGTTTTAATGTTTGGACTAATTATTAAAACTATAGGTTTAATTAATTATCCTAATAAAATAATCCAATCAGAGGTTGTAATTTTGATTTTACCTAATTTTACTTAATTTTACTCAATAATATATAATTTATAATATAATTGTTCTTAAATCCAATCCTTTCTTCTTAATTCATGAAAGCGGTTTTACATCGTTTATCAATTTAAATGAATAATAATAAAATCGCTCTTAATTAATTCATAATCAATGAAAAATATTCGAACTTACTTTTTGTATTACAAATTATAATTGTAAATTAAATTATTAAGATTCTTCATTTTCCTTTTTTATTTTGATAACAATATATATAGTTCATATTTAATATAAAAAAGTAAATATAAAAGAAGGCTTAAATTATTATTTTGATCAAAATAATAATTTAATTCAAATTTAATCGATTTTGTATGCATAAAATCTATATACTCTTAATAAGCTGAATTATACCTAAAAATATATAGTTTTGTGAATGAACAATATCTTTTCGTTAAAACAGACTGCTCCCTAACTTATTTGAGAAGAAGGCTTAATAGAGGTAAAATTGTTTTTGAAACAATTTTGACTGATGTAAAATACGAATAATATAAATAAAAATTAAAAAATAAAACTTTTACTTCTAATTTTCCATAACAACATTTAACTAAATTAATAAAAATGAGGAAAAAAGCAAGTTGAAATTTTTAAGAAAAAAAGTAAACTATATCAATTATTTTTTTATTGAAAATTAATAAATAATTTATCGATTTAAATGAGTTGCATGCCTTATTAATATTTTAATTCATAAAATATATATAAATTATAATAATAGGCTAAATTTTAAAGGATTTAAATTTTAAAACATCTAAAGGATTCTTCTGGTAAATATGTCTTTAAAATAACTCATAATTATACGGGAAAGACCATTACTTAATACCCTTACAATAACAAATAATTGAATATTTTTAATGTTTTAAATCAGACTTCATTTTGAAATTTTAGAATCATAATTATATTAGAACAAGAAGAATTATATATAAGCATTTAAGAAAGCTATTGTTGATTTAGAAATATTTCCATATTATTAAAAATTGATTAGATTCTTGCAAAACTAAATTATTTTAGTCAATAATTTAGTTGATCCAAAGATTTAGTCAATTTAATTTTTGATTTATAAATGAATTTCAATTCCAATAGGTAGACTGTGCTGATTGCTTCTTTTTATATTGATTTGGATTTAACATTCCTATATGTTAGCATTGATAAAATTTTTAATTATAATTTTGAGCTTATAGATTTCGCTAGTAAATTTTATATAAATCTATTATAACTTTTATATAAAATCCAGTACTAGAAATACACTCTTGATTATTAAATGAATTTATAATACTGTAAAGTTGTAAATCAATAATTTCTTTTTGTTGAGAGATTAAGGATTTTGTATCGTGGGGTATTATTTTTTTGGATCTTTATTATATAGGTATACTTTTATCATCAATGTTATCTTAATTGTGTTAGTGAAGAAGACTACGAAGATGATGACGATGAAGAAGAAAAAATGGAAAAAATATCAAAATTTGAGGCTCATCTTGGCACCGTCAATTAACCGTGCTTGGCCTAACTGTACGCTAAAGACGCACCACTACTCACAAAAATAGTAAGTGTAAGGTGGACTGTCCTCTATCATGTCTTGATGCTTGAAGAAAAGAAAGGGTAATATTTATATATATCTATCTATTTAAAAATACCATTCTTAATATTAAAAATTAATATCCTATATTTAATACACAATTAAGATTACATTACATTACCTTTAGATGAAAAAGTTTTTATAATTAAGTTCTCAAATCAACCTTGATTATTTTTTAATTTCTCTAAAATACGACTAACTACTGCTTTTATCATCTTTTTTTTTATTAATGAAAATAATATAAATATTTCTACATTATTACAATTATCTTCAACAAAATAATTATATATCTTTTTTTCACGAAGAGCTCTAAATGATTATTTTATTAATAATATTTAATAGATTATCACATAATATATATTATTATTATTATATAAAATAACGAAATTACAAACATACTCCAAAGTGTTAGTGATCTTAAATTCTCAAATTAATAATAAATTCTCAAATAAGATACCCAAGTTCCCTTATTTATTTAAATTTGTTAGCAATTAAACAAATAAAAATAGATAGTTAAGGACAAAAACATTTATATTTAGACTTATAAAAGTCATATTTAAATAAATATTGTAGAATACATTTGAATTTATAAAATTGAATTTAAAAATGATAAATTTAAGATATAAACTAAATTGCTGACCCAAAAGTCTGCGGGGAGATGGCAATACATATCGTAAATCGTTATACAGTGTCATTGCCGTAGACCTAGAGATCAAAGTGGAATCATGATTTTTACTTCTGGATTAGAGTATGGTCAAACTCCTTCTAGAATGATTTTATGTATTGAACATCGGCCATATCTAAGGTCTTCCTTAATATTTCTAAGAATTATCATCATCATATTATTGTAAATTATATAACACTGACTTTATGTAGAGATACTACTTGATGATAAACAGGAAGTGGGGTACATAAAGATGGAAATCCATTAGGCAAGCAGCGAAATAGAAAAAGAGGAGCAAAAGTGAAATACTGAAAGAAGAAGATTGCACTTTGGAAGCATGTAGATTAAGAATTTTACACCAAGATGATGAATTAAATTCGCATACAGACTAATGGGATGATTAAGTTCAGAAGGACTTTCAAGTATTTCAAATAATAAAAGAAGAAGAAGAAGAGAAACAAGATGACAAGATTAAAGATCTCGGAGAGGAACTATAAGAGTTTTAATGATATCTCTCTAACGAAGTATAAGAATTTGTCTAAGCCAAAGATAACTTACAATGGAAGTGAGGCAATCATTCCATTAGAGGCCAGATAAAACTTTTTGCTCCTCCTGCTACTATTGACTGTGCTATATCATTACAAGTTTAGGATTTCAAAATTTTGTATGAAATTAGCTGTAAATCTAGAAAATATTTTAAGGATGCTTTTATTGAATCATAAGTCATATTTTGTGGAGGAAATGGAATAGTTTAGGCTTTATAGAACATCTTTCCAATTTCAGGTAGAATATGAAGAAATCTATATAGAATTAAAATAGTAGAACAAGGAAGCTCAAGAGGCAAAATGCCGAGGAAGCTGCAAATAGAGAAATGAAAATTTTTTAATCAACATCTGAACTAGTGAATTGTCAGAGAACAGAACAGAGTTGAGTAAAGAGAAAATATTCTAAAAGAGGATGAATGAGCAAAAATCGAAGCCAAAAAAGTGAGATCAGAGAAGATTCAGAATATTTTAAATGAATAAATGAAGAGACACAAGATTTTAATCAAGCTTATTTAGCTTTAATTAATAAATCAACTAAAAATAGAATTTTATTTTTTTCAACTTCTCTGATTCATTTATATTTTAGGGTTGTGAACTAGTTGTTGCTGTAGTGATCTTTAAGTTTATTCATATAACTTTCTTAGATTTCTTCATCATATCTTCAGGTATCTTCAGGATATCTTTCTCAAAAATATAAAAAGTGTAGAGAGTGTTGAGTTTATATTTAATGTCAATATTAATAGCAATAATATCAGTAATAATATCAAAATCAACCATTATTAGCATTCTGGTGAAATTCTACATTCACTAATTTTTCCATATTTTTTATCAACATCATCTTCAATAATTGATTTCACATCTATTAATTTTAGAAATACTATATTTTTTTAAGGAAAAAATCGCAGAATGCTAATAATGGTTGATTTTGATATTATTACTGATATTATTGCTATTAATATTGACATTAAATATAAACTCAACACTCTCTACACTTTTTATATTTTTGAGAAAGATATCCTGAAGATACCTGAAGATATGATGAAGAAATCTAAGAAAGTTATATGAATAAACTTAAAGATCACTACAGCAACAACTAGTTCACAACCCTAAAATATAAATGAATCAGAGAAGTTGAAAAAAATAAAATTCTATTTTTAGTTGATTTATTAATTAAAGCTAAATAAGCATATATTTTTACTTGATTGAAATCAGTTATTGTCTTATCTTTACGCGTGTATATTGATATGAACATAAGTTTATTTGATCACTTTTTTATATTTATTTTAAAGTGTCTCTCCATTTCAAATATTCTCGCTTAATATTAATAAAAATTTAGATAATTAACTATGTTGAAACCTAGACAAATTGTAGTTGTCTGATAAAGAATTAAAACGTCTTTTCTATAGATGGTTATCCTCTATCCAATCACTAAAACGAGATAAATCAATTAAAATTTTCGGCATTAAAATTTTCTAAACAAATCACCCTAAATTTAAATTGATTTATCTCGCGCTAATGATGGGATAGAGGATTACCATCTATGGTAAAGGCGATTTAATTTTTAATTCTCTATCAAACAAGTACCATATTTTCTAGGTTTCAACATTGTTAATTGCCCTTAATTGAAATAATTGATTATTTCTTATAAGTCAATTTTCCAAATTCAAATATATTCTTACAATTAAATTTATGGTGCTCAATAAATTATTTATAAAATAAACCAATTAGTATTAGAATAAAATAAAAGTCTAATTATAATTATTTTTTTAAATTGTAATTATACTTTAATCAATTAATTTGAACTCCTCTATCTTTATTGAATTAAATAATTGGGTTTAATTTAATAATATTAAATATAAAATAAATTTCTTCTATTAATTGAATCTTCTTGTTTCATATTTTAACAAGCATATTAATTTTTTTAATATAAACTCCATTTTTACATTATAATAAATATATATATGATATATTTCAGATCTTATAATTATCTTGCAAAAAAATTCCACAAATTATAAAATTTTCTTTAATTTTAATTTAAAACTTAATCAGAGATTAAATTGATCCTATAAAAAAAGATAGGTTTCATTCTAATTATATAATCTTAGCATTTATTAATTTTGCTATTTTATATTAAAAGAATAAAATGATATTTTTAGTATATTAAGTATTAAATCAATTTTCAAGAACAAATAACTATAAAACTATATAAACTCAATATTATATACCTATTAATGCTAATTTGTTAAATTAATTTGTAGTAGTACATTATAATGCTAAAATTGAATAGATATTTTAGCAAAATGAAATTGAGGAATCCTTAATGTTATGATATAAAAATATTTCGTTTACAAATATTAATTATTATGGGTACTTAAGAATCTCTTTTTTTAGAGAAAGAAGTTCTAAAAATCTATATAGAATTAATATAAGTCTTAATAAATTATTATCAATCGTTATATAATAATTGAGTTACTATTTTAAAAATGATAAAATTTATAATATGAGTCTTTGATAGTGCCCAATTAAAGGACATTGTTTAATAATACACATGTCATTATTGCTATTAAAATCATAAAAGTATATTATATTAAAATAAATATTGATATATATATCGGAATTTCACTAATCGAAAATTAGTGAAATTCAAATAAAATAATAATATAATTGGCATTATATATAGAAACTGTTTTCAGCTGGTTTATAAAATAATGATTAAATTAAAATTGCTTCATTGAAAAATAAATAAAAACATCTATAATAATATATTTAATGATTATAAATAATCATTTGTGATTTTGATAAATCAATATCTAGAATTGATACATTGATGTAAGGAACTATATTATGAGTTAGCAAAAACCTTATTGTGGAAAATTGGGGGAATATAAATATAAGAATTTCTTACAGTTAATATAAAGTAAAGTGATTAATTTAATCATAAATATAAAGATTGATAAACTTATAGGGTTTGTATTAAAAAATTATTTAATTTTTTTTAAATTCATTCAAAACTTAAAATCCTTTCAGTAATTTGATTCAGTTTTTGGTTAATATAAAGGCTGCAATTAACGCATACTTTATTAGGGCTTTAAAAGGGTTTATTTAGGGGTTTTTAGTTTAATTGTCTATAATTTAACTTGTATCTGAGAGGTTCAGGTTCATTTTATGATAGTGATTATATTAACTTATTGTTTAAGTTGCGTTATGGATATGTTGATTAAAGTGATCAACTCAACCCTATTCTAAATTACACGTATAAAGTAAGGCTGCTTCATAAATCTCCTGATACTGTTAAGTCTCCATATCTATTAGCATTGAATTTAAAGAGATAACATTTTAATTCTAAACATGAGAGACCCTTAAAATTTAACTGAATCATTCCGATTATCATATCAATAATAAGACTCTTAAATACTGTGCTTTAGTCTAGAGAGCTGTGATGTCTCATCTCTAATATCCTGAGCTTCACATCTATGCTTAATATAGCTAACATATATAGAAAGATTGGAATATCTTACAAGACAGTCAATCGCATAAAGAGAGTGATTGACTTTAATGTTCCATTTTATAAGGATAATTCGAATTATATATTCGATTAAATGCAGAGGGCTTAAGAGCATAATATAAAGTTCATACACTCTGATGAAGCAGTATTTACCATTAATACCTTCATATAAAGGTCTTAGTATTAGAGATATAGCAACATAGAAGTATATTATTAAATAGTGAAGGTTTAAGCTCATGCTATACTTGGTGGTATAAGAGAAAATAATAACCTCGTGACTTATGTTATCAACCCTCGCTCATTAAAGAATGAGTAATACATAAATTTCTTGCAATGACTTAGAGATAAGCACTCTGACTAAGAGATCGAAAACTTATATGTCCATAAAACTAAAGACTCTATGAAGGAATATGAAAGATGAAACATAACACCTTTATTAGATGTTCCTTACAATCCTCAGTTCAATATAATTGAATTATATAGAGGGTTATTGAAAGGCCACTACAAGAAACTTCTACTCTATCACTTGAGGCACGACTTTAAAATAGATAAGGTAGATTTTATTAAAAGTGCTGCTAGAAGAGTAAGCGATGATAAAGAAAAAGTATGTGCTAGAGAAGTGACATTTTGTGTGTATAAATAAGTTTTAGATTTAAACGAATGAATAAGTTCACATATATATTAACCAGTAAAAGGATTAGCTTTCAATTTTTTCCCCTCTTAAGCCTTGTTTGGCCCTTTGTTTCTCCTATTAGTGCCAGCTCCTGCATCTATGTTTATTTCATCTGGTTTTTATAATCTTTGATAAGCTTTTTACTCAGTTTATCTCTCACTTTATTTTGCTTGCACTTTTTCATAAAACAAACAGGAGTGCCAGCTCGCTTTCTTTAGTGGCTCGAGCATATCGTCTAAGGATTGACTTGGATTCGCTGGAGCTCTTACTAATATCTTCTCTACAATCAAAATCCCAAAACCCCTTAGTGAGGTTTATAAGTGCTTTTATTTTTAGGGTATAGCTGGGGGTCTTATTGGGGTTAGTAGAAAAAATGCAGGTTTTATGTGAATTTAATGAATATTCAATGTGTATTAGTGTTATTAATTCAAACAAATTTTATCTGCTTATCTTTATTGTATCTCTTGAACTATGCTCTCTATAGTGGGTCTAAGATATCATCTAATATTTATGTGTTTCTAGGCCAAACTTATTGATTGTTTTTCATGTTTAGTACTAAAGTAAGACATACTTTCCATATCACTTTCTAATATTATTGCAGCTACTGCCCAAACATCCCTTTAGACAGATCCATTTGTCCACTTCTCTCTTATTGGAAAGTATCCGGGAGTTCCAAGTGCCTATGCTAAAGTTACGATCTCTTATCTTAATGCTCTATAGAAATCATTAACTATTTCTAATGGGCAGAGATTTAGCATTACATTTTCAGGCTTCAAATCTCTATGAACATATCCCAGTTCATGCAACTCTTTGACACCCTTTATCATATCTGAAAGTATATAGTTTAAATCATCGGGGTATCGATTATGATAGAGATAGTCTCTCACAGTCATTTCGAATTTCTTTAGCCTTAGTTCAATGAAACCGTAGCTTAAAATAATTCCATCAAGCTTAAGCAAATTCTTGCAATCCTTTCTCTAGGCCTCTTTAAGAACTATGTATTCATTAGCAAACTCGTTCTAATACTGTTGGTTCTTATGAAGATAACTGAAGGGATACATCTTGCATGCATACTCATCAACTACTATAAGCTTAACTTTTGCAGGCACGTTTATATTCAAGTAGTTTTCAATAAAAGTTTTGAGTTCTACTGCATATAATGCTGGTACATTCAAAGCTTTCGCTTAGAAGCATGCTGAGATTGGATTGACTACCGGTTGGTTCATCGATTCAAATCTCTTCTGCCTCTTCAGCTTCTCCTGCTGCTATCTTTATTATTTATAGTATTAGATTTTCTTTTAGCTGGTACCAGTTTTTTAGTCTCTTAATCTTCAATCAAGAACTCGCTGAGATGATGCTTTTGCATATGCCTTTTTACATTAGCTGAGTGAGTATATGATTTCATGCATGTCGTGCACTTATACCTACCATCTACCTTTTCATGCTTGAAATAGATCTTGACTCACCACCTCTTTAAGATGTCTCTTCAAGCTTTGTTCTGATGAGAAAAGATTCTAGCAGTCTTCACATTAATATGTTTTTATCTTTTAGGGAGCTGTTCTTTTAGTTCCTCAACATATTATATTTATGTTTAAATGCCTTTCTCTGCACTCTTCTTTTGTTTTAATACTTTTATGATAAAAACGTCTGCTTCAAATTCAAGAGCTCTTAGCCCTATCTCCCTCTCGACATAAATAATTTCAGGCATTTTAGATTAGCCAAAGTTTAGCTAAAATTATTTAGTTCCAAGAGAGATTGCTTTACGGTTTAAGTTAGCCGCCATGTTTAAATTCAAATCTAAATTTCTATTATAAAGCTTTAATAACCTCTCTAGTTATTGTAACTCTGTACAGGAGTTGCCATCGCAACAATAATGATTGATTTTGAAGTATTAGAGATCATATTTATGCTTAGTTTATAACTCTAAATTTTCTAATTTCATGCTTAATATTTTTAATTTTGGTACCAACTTAGACAAAATTCAGGTTGGTACTGGTACTAATTAGGTTTTGAACCAATTTGGTACTTTTCCATTAAAACCTGATTAGTTTAAAACTAGGTACTAATTAAGTTTTGGCACTATTAAATTGGAACCAATTAAAATTAAACGAATTTAGTACCAGTACTAATTAAATTTAAACAAATATAGTACTAATTTAATGGAACTAAATTGATTAAAATGGAGCTCCATCTCTGGAGTTTGCTACAGCTTCTACCAGCTTTCTCCACGAATTTTTACCAGGTTGACCTCCTATAAGATGCCCATATTTAATTCTAAGAATTAAAACATAAGGATCCAGAGCTGTATATATTATGATTTAAAATTCAATAACAAGAGAAGGAACAAGGATGGAGTCTATGAGTACTGCAATGAAGAGAGTTGAAGCTTAAGAAATGATCTCAAGATTTAGAAGCAAGAAAAATCTTTATCGATACCTCACTCAACATGGTAAGCAAGTAACATATACTTAATCATATACTATAGAGGGTTTATTCCTTCCAACGATAGAAGGTACCACTATGTGATGAGAAGAAAGCCTTAAAAAACAATGAAATAAAGTTGATTAATAAACCAAACTACCCAGAGATTTCAGTCACTAATCTCTACGATCATGCAATGAATGGTGAATAGCTAGTAGTTTATCTTCCATCTAATAAACAACTCTCTAACAAGCTTCCAGAAAGGAACTTCTTCTTAGGTGCTCTTGGTTCTATAAAAGAGGATTATTTGAGAGAAATTATAGAAGAAGTTCATAAGAAACGATATTCTATCTCCCCTGAAGACTAGAAAAACCAAGGAATTCTAATAAGCTCAGCTTGGCTAGAGGAACTTAAGAAGCATCCTTACCTTTCAAGTAAGCTTGACATATAACTTTGTAGGAAAATCTGGCAATGGTATATATCTTATGAAAGAGCATGCTAAGGTTCATAGAGAGAGAAAGTTACAGACTATTCATGAAATGAGCTAGAGACTTTATAAAGATGTTTAAAAGCCAGATGAAATGAACATAGATGCAGGAGCTGGCACAAAGAGTAGAAATATGGGCCCAAGCAAGCAATATGAAGAAGAGAAGAAAGAGAAGCCAAACCCTTTTATGGGCCAATTTAATATGTGAACTTATTCATTCATTTAAATCTAAAACTTATTTATAAACATTCATTCTTCCCTCTCTCGCACAAATTTTTGTCTTATCTACGCTCACTCTCTTACAGCTGTTTTAAAATAAGTCTACTCTATCGATGGGCAAGTCATGCATAAAAAGATACAGCAGCTTCTTGTAGTGAGTCTTGATTTGATTTAACTCCAGTAGAATACAATTCCATTAAATTATGGGCTATAAGGAAAGTTGTATACAGGAGTAATGTTTAAAAATTCTTCATAAGCTTTCTTGTCTTATGAACTGAAAGGTTATCAACAAACAGGATGATCTCTTGGTTTTTATACTTCTCTTTTCAGCTTATGTAGGAACTCTACATACTACTCTCGCTTAATAGAGTGAGGGTGAATAATATAATTCTCTAAGCATGAATCTTCACTTATACCAGCTAAAATTGCATGGATGAAAACCTTCACTTTTTAATCATAAACTTCTATATTATCATATTTCTTGTAGCAAGTCTTATTAATAAAGGTGTTGAAGGTGAATACTGCTTCATCAGCGTTTATGAACTTGACTTTATTATTGTTAAAATAGATAAAAATAGGAAATTTAAGAAATTAAGATTAATTACATATTTATTAGTTATATTAACTGCCATGAATTAGGAGTACCATTAATACTATTTTGATTTAGATTTAAAGTTAATTAATTAAATACAATATATTAATATATATAATTAGTGGTCTAGTGGTCTAGTGGTCTAGGTGGCCTAGGTGGTCTAGGGGGTCTTTAGCAGACCACTCGTAAATATATATATATATTATTTATTTTAATTACGAATGTGTAGACTAGTAATGGAGTCATAGATGCCGGAGACCACCAAGCCGGATATTCAATTGACAGAGAGGCCACTGGAGACTTATAACTGCGCCGAGGACTATGGAAAGTATAGCAAGTATTATGTCTCACAACCGTCACTAATTCATTTTATAGGTACAGAATGAGGGCAGCTCGGACTTCTGGAAGCAGTGCCAGCGCGTTATGTCAAAACAAATTACGGGGTTCAGTCATCTTGAAGTCTACACTGATCATTCGAATTAGATGTACTACCTCTGCATACGCTTTAAGACAGATTCAACCGGAGCCAATAAATCATATTTCACTGAAAAGAAGCGAAAGGGTACGGGCATTATTGCGCAAACGAGATTAATCTTACTAAGGCATTTGGATCATCTGGGATAGCAGGGATGAAACGGTTGATGGAGGGTGAAGGGATGGCTATTGAGCAGAAGTACGGCGGCGTTGAATACAAGTACATTGGGTGCTTCACAGTAATCACTTCAAACACTCTGCCCTTCAATAGTATGGACCCCGAAGATGCCAATGCCTTTAAGGCTCGATGTCTACTCTGCAAATCTGAAATTCCGACTTAGAGTGGGGAAGAGGCATTCCCTTTGACCGCGCCTTTGGTAGCACGCTTCCTAAATGCAAGATTCCTAGCCGGTGAAAAGGAGAAGAATGCAATTAACTGAGAGTATCAGTCCGTGGTCTGAGATAGCCGGGTAAATGTCTAGTGATTCATGGCAGTATTACTAGTCTACACATTCGTAATTAAAATAAATAATATATATATATATTTACGAGTGGTCTGCTAAAGACCCCTAGACCACCGAGACCACCTAGACCACTAGATCACTAATTATATATATTAATATATTGTATTTAATTAATTAATTTTAAATCTAAATCAAAATAGTATTAATGGTACTCCTAATTCATGGCAGTTAATATAACTAATAAATATGTAATTAATCTTAATTTCTTAAATTTCCTATTTTTATCTATTTTAACAATAGTAATAGCTCTCTGCATTTAATCATATATAAAGTTTAAATTATTACTAAAGATTGAAGAGAAAAGTCAATCACTCTCTTCACTCTGTTGACAGTCTTGAAAGTAATACTATTTCTTCTATATATTTTGGCTATAGTTTAAGGAGAGATGCACATGTCAGGAGACCTGCGATGAAACATAACAGCTCGCTAGTATGTGAGAAGTGTGCCCAATAATTAAGAGTCTTAGAATTGCAGACATATATAACATATGCATTGATATAAGGCTTATTTGGGGGGGGGAAGTTTCCTACACCGGTTTATGATAAAAAAAAATTTTAGGGAAGTTTCCTGCACTTTTTTAAAAAAAATTTTTATTATTATAATAATCTTTATAACAACTATCAACCAACTTCCGAACTATTTTATTGCTATAATTATGCTTAATTTATCAATCAATTAGTCAATATCTCTCTTCAGACTCCAACAACTCTGACATATTTTAACTAATATTTGTAGGTTGTGACTCTTAACCAAGATATCGTCCTCTCTGTTCTTATAAAAAATCAAAGTATAGTATCCTCTTGGTATTGAAATTCAATTCAATTTATCTTATTCTTTCCATTCATATATAATGTTAGACTTTATTTTATTGAACTACTTAAATGATGAATAAATATCCTCTTTATATTGATAAGTCATTAAATGTTAAACTTTATATTTTATGTAAAATTTACTAAATTTTACATAAATAAAAAAAAAGTACAGGAAACTTTCTCAAGTGCAATAAAATACCCCCCTTGTTTGATGCTCTTGATGTCATTATAGGTTAATTATAAAACTAGAACTACGCTTTTAGAAAAACATTTAAGTCCGGCTATGTCATTCTTATTCTCAAGCATTTTTATTAAAGTTAGAACAACTTGCAATAAGATCGCTAATGTGGAACTCATTTTTGATATAAAGATAGTTAAATTGGAACTGCTGAATGCAATCATAGGAAAAATAAAAAGAGAGTAAGTATTATGGGAATTTAAACATTAAAAGAATTGACACTTATTTGAAGTATTAGAAAATCTATCCTAGACACATATTCAAAGAAAGGGGGAGATAGAGAAACTGGATTGGTTTAATACTACTGCTTTAAAAAATGTTTCAATTGGCAAAAGCAATTTTTTAATTTTACGAATGCAGCGTTCTTGATAGAAATTAATGCTTTTACTCAAAACTTATAGGACTAGTTAAACTCGTTTAACACTTCCAAAATTAATGATTATCGCTTGTTTCTTATATTTAATTAAAGTTATCGAGAGCACGATCTAACAACATTATATAGGCTTGATAAATCTAAATCAGGTAGCTTACTCAAAAGTTCTATAAATTTTAAATATTTATTTTAAATATTCTTTTAAATATTTATTTTAATACTCATTTTAAATATTTATTTAAAATATTTACTTATTTTTAGTGAATAAATTTATTGTATATTGCTAGAATACAAATGAATTGGGAAACTAGAAGGAAAAATTAAAAATAAATTTTATCAAAGATAGATAACCTTTTCGTTCATAAGGCTCTCCGACCTATTTTTAGTCAAATCCAAATCCCATTATCGAGAGATTGAATGCAATAAAAGATCTATTGAGTTGAATGAGGACTCTGATAAGATAAAGATCGTCATGTTCAAAGAGTCAAGCTTGTAGTTTCTACGAATTGAGCTCTATAGACTGCTGTACCTTTGTGCTTGATATTGCTTAAAATATAACAAAAATGAACCAAATTAGTTGAATGTCATTTTTAATTTCCAAATAGGTTAAGAATTGCGATCAATAGTTATGTAACTATCTTTAAGTTTCGGCTAAAATTGAATGGCAGGAAAGACTCAAATTCTAATTCTCTACATTGTTTTATCTTTGCATCTCTTAATTTGGTGGCTAGAAGCTTGTGAATATTTTCAAATAGAATTAACTACTTCGGGTAATAAATTTCAATAATTGCTTCATGTAACACGTCACTAAATCATAATGCTGATTTTGTTTGAGAATTAACGTTATAGATGCGAGCAAGCATGAAGGATTCGCGAAACAAATTTATTCAAAAAGGCATAATTATTTTGCAGGTCAGAATTTAACATTGAGTATTTCATAATTTGCAAGCAGGGGAAAAAACCACAAAACCCCTTCTTAATTTAAAATCTTTTGAATCTCTTATGTAATGCTTGTGACTAAGGGTTTATTTGATGCTCTTGATGTCATTATAGGTTAATTATAAAACTAGAACTACGCTTTTAGAAAAACATTTAAGTCCGGCTATGTCATTCTTATTCTCAAGCATTTTTATTAAAGTTAGAACAACTTGCAATAAGATCGCTAATGTGGAACTCATTTTTGATATAAAGATAGTTAAATTGGAACTGCTGAATGCAAACATAGGAAAAATAAAAAGAGAGTAAGTAGTATGGGAATTTAAACATTAAAAGAATTGACACTTATTTGAAGTATTAGAAAATCTATCCTAGACACATATTCAAAGAAAGGGGGAGATAGAGAAACTGGTTTGGTTTAATACTACTGCTTTAAAAAATGTTTCAATTGGCAAAAGCAACTTTTTTAATTTTACGAATGCAGCGTTCTTGTTAGAAATTAATGCATTTACTCAAAACTTATTGGACTAGTTAAACTCGTTTAACACTTCCAAAATCAATGATTATCGCTTGTTTCTTATATTTAATTAAAGTTATCGAGAGCACGATCTAACAACATTATATAGGCTTGATAAATCTAAATCAGGTAGCTTACTCAAAAGTTCCATAAATTTTAAATATTTATTTTTAATATTCATTTTAAATATTTATTTTAATACTCATTTTAAATATTTATTTAAAATATTTACTTATTTTTAGTGAATAAATTTATTGTATATTGCTAGAATACAAATGAATTGGGAAACTAGAAGGAAAAATTAAAAATAAATTTTATCAAAGAAAGATAACCTTTTCGTTCATAAGGCTCTCCGACCTATTTTTAGTCAAATCCAAATCCCATTATCAAGAGATTGAATGCAATAAAAGATCTATTGAGTTGAATGAGGACTCTGATAAGATAAAGATCGTCATGTGCACAAAGAGTCAAGCTTGTAGTTTCTACGAATTGAGCTCTATAGACTGCTGTACCTTTGTGCTTGATATTGCTTAAAATATAACAAAAATGAACGAAATTAGTTGAATGTCATTTTTTATTTCCAAAAAGGTTAAGAATTGCGATCAATAGTTATGTAACTATCTTTAAGTTTCGGCTAAAATTGAATGGCAGAAAAGACTCAAATTCTAATTCTCTACATTGTTTTATCTTTGCATCTCTTAATTTGGTGGCTAGAAGCTTGTGAATATTTTCAAATAGAATTAACTACTTCGGGTAATAAATTTCAATAATTGCTTCATGTAACACGTCACTAAATCATAATGCTGATTTTGTTTGAGAATTAACGTTATAGATGCGAGCAAGCATGAAGGATTCGCGAAACAAATTTATTCAAAAAGGCATAATTATCTTGCAGGTCAGAATTTAACATTGAGTATTTCATAATTTGCAAGCAGGGGAAAAAACCCCAAAACCCCTTCTTAATTTAAAATCTTTTGAATCTCTTATGAAATGCTTGTGACTAAGGGTTTATTTGATGCTCTTGATGTCATTATAGGTTAATTATAAAACTAGAACTACGCTTTTAGAAAAACATTTAAGTCCGGCTATGTCATTCTTATTCTCAAGCATTTTTATTAAAGTTAGAACAACTTGCAATAAGATCGCTAATGTGGAACTCATTTTTGATATAAAGATAGTTAAATTGGAACTGCTGAATGCAATCATAGGAAAAATAAAAAGAGAGTAAGTATTATGGGAATTTAAACATTAAAAGAATTGACACTTATTTGAAGTATTAGAAAATCTATCCTAGACACATATTCAAAGAAAGGGGGAGATAGAGAAACTGGATTGGTTTAATACTACTGCTTTAAAAAATGTTTCAATTGGCAAAAGCAATTTTTTAATTTTACGAATGCAGCGTTCTTGATAGAAATTAATGCTTTTACTCAAAACTTATAGGACTAGTTAAACTCGTTTAACACTTCCAAAATTAATGATTATCGCTTGTTTCTTATATTTAATTAAAGTTATCGAGAGCACGATCTAACAACATTATATAGGCTTGATAAATCTAAATCAGGTAGCTTACTCAAAAGTTCCATAAATTTTAAATATTTATTTTTAATATTCATTTTAAATATTTATTTTAATACTCATTTTAAATATTTATTTAAAATATTTACTTATTTTTAGTGAATAAATTTATTGTATATTGCTAGAATACAAATGAATTGGGAAACTAGAAGGAAAAATTAAAAATAAATTTTATCAAAGAAAGATAACCTTTTCGTTCATAAGGCTCTCCGACCTATTTTTAGTCAAATCCAAATCCCATTATCAAGAGATTGAATGCAATAAAAGATCTATTGAGTTGAATGAGGACTCTGATAAGATAAAGATCGTCATGTGCAAAGAGTCAAGCTTGTAGTTTCTACGAATTGAGCTCTATAGACTGCTGTACCTTTGTGCTTGATATTGCTTAAAATATAACAAAAATGAACGAAATTAGTTGAATGTCATTTTTTATTTCCAAAAAGGTTAAGAATTGCGATCAATAGTTATGTAACTATCTTTAAGTTTCGGCTAAAATTGAATGGCAGAAAAGACTCAAATTCTAATTCTCTACATTGTTTTATCTTTGCATCTCTTAATTTGGTGGCTAGAAGCTTGTGAATATTTTCAAATAGAATTAACTACTTCGGGTAATAAATTTCAATAATTGCTTCATGTAACACGTCACTAAATCATAATGCTGATTTTGTTTGAGAATTAACGTTATAGATGCGAGCAAGCATGAAGGATTCGCGAAACAAATTTATTCAAAAAGGCATAATTATCTTGCAGGTCATAATTTAACATTGAGTATTTCATAATTTGCAAGCAGGGGAAAAAACCCCAAAACCCCAAAACCCCTTCTTAATTTAAAATCTTTTGAATCTCTTATGTAATGCTTGTGACTAAGGGTTTATTTGATGCTCTTGATGTCATTATAGGTTAATTATAAAACTAGAACTACGCTTTTAGAAAAACATTTAAGTCCGGCTATGTCATTCTTATTCTCAAGCATTTTTATTAAAGTTAGAACAACTTGCAATAAGATCGCTAATGTGGAACTCATTTTTGATATAAAGATAGTTAAATTGGAACTGCTGAATGCAAACATAGGAAAAATAAAAAGAGAGTAAGTATTATGGGAATTTAAACATTAAAAGAATTGACACTTATTTGAAGTATTAGAAAATCTATCCTAGACACATATTCAAAGAAAGGGGGAGATAGAGAAACTGGATTGGTTTAATACTACTGCTTTAAAAAATGTTTCAATTGGCAAAAGCAATTTTTTAATTTTACGAATGCAGCGTTCTTGATAGAAATTAATGCTTTTACTCAAAACTTATAGGACTAGTTAAACTCGTTTAACACTTCCAAAATTAATGATTATCGCTTGTTTCTTATATTTAATTAAAGTTATCGAGAGCACGATCTAACAACATTATATAGGTGATAAATCTAAATCAGGTAGCTTACTCAAAAGTTCTATAAATTTTAAATATTTATTTTAAATATTTTTTAAATATTTATTTTAATACTCATTTTAAATATTTATTTAAAATATTTACTTATTTTTAGTGAATAAATTTATTGTATATTGCTAGAATACAAATGAATTGGGAAACTAGAAGGAAAAATTAAAAATAAATTTTATCAAAGATAGATAACCTTTTCGTTCATAAGGCTCTCCGACCTATTTTTAGTCAAATCCAAATCCCATTATCGAGAGATTGAATGCAATAAAAGATCTATTGAGTTGAATGAGGACTCTGATAAGATAAAGATCGTCATGTTCAAAGAGTCAAGCTTGTAGTTTCTACGAATTGAGCTCTATAGACTGCTGTACCTTTGTGCTTGATATTGCTTAAAATATAACAAAAATGAACCAAATTAGTTGAATGTCATTTTTTAATTTCCAAAAAGGTTAAGAATTGCGATCAATAGTTATGTAACTATCTTTAAGTTTCGGCTAAAATTGAATGGCAGGAAAGACTCAAATTCTAATTCTCTACATTGTTTTATCTTTGCATCTCTTAATTTGGTGGCTAGAAGCTTGTGAATATTTTCAAATAGAATTAACTACTTCGGGTAATAAATTTCAATAATTGCTTCATGTAACACGTCACTAAATCATAATGCTTATTTTGTTTGAGAATTAACGTTATAGATGCGAGCAAGCATGAAGGATTCGCGAAACAAATTTATTCAAAAAGGCATAATTATCTTGCAGGTCAGAATTTAACATTGAGTATTTCATAATTTGCAAGCAGGGGAAAAACCCAAAACCCCTTCTTAATTTAAAATCTTTTGAATCTCTTATGAAATGCTTGTGACTAAGGGTTTATTTGATGCTCTTGATGTCATTATAGGTTAATTATAAAACTAGAACTACGCTTTTAGAAAAACATTTAAGTCCGGCTATGTCATTCTTATTCTCAAGCATTTTTATTAAAGTTAGAACAACTTGCAATAAGATCGCTAATGTGG
>ARYC01018592.1:0-15033 GCA_000711775.1 Oxytricha trifallax
TCTATAGACTGCTGTACCTTTGTGCTTGATATTGCTTAAAATATAACAAAAATGAACGAAATTAGTTGAATGTCATTTTTTATTTCCAAAAAGGTTAAGAATTGCGATCAATAGTTATGTAACTATCTTTAAGTTTCGGCTAAAATTGAATGGCAGAAAAGACTCAAATTCTAATTCTCTACATTGTTTTATCTTTGCATCTCTTAATTTGGTGGCTAGAAGCTTGTGAATATTTTCAAATAGAATTAACTACTTCGGGTAATAAATTTCAATAATTGCTTCATGTAACACGTCACTAAATCATAATGCTGATTTTGTTTGAGAATTAACGTTATAGATGCGAGCAAGCATGAAGGATTCGCGAAACAAATTTATTCAAAAAGGCATAATTATCTTGCAGGTCAGAATTATTGAGTATTTCATAATTTGCAAGCAGGGGAAAAAACCCCAAAACCCCTTCTTAATTTAAAATCTTTTGAATCTCTTATGAAATGCTTGTGACTAAGGGTTTATTTGATGCTCTTGATGTCATTATAGGTTAATTATAAAACTAGAACTACGCTTTTAGAAAAACATTTAAGTCCGGCTATGTCATTCTTATTCTCAAGCATTTTTATTAAAGTTAGAACAACTTGCAATAAGATCGCTAATGTGGAACTCATTTTTGATATAAAGATAGTTAAATTGGAACTGCTGAATGCAATCTAGGAAAAATAAAAAGAGAGTAAGTATTATGGGAATTTAAACATTAAAAGAATTGACACTTATTTGAAGTATTAGAAAATCTATCCTAGACACATATTCAAAGAAAGGGGGAGATAGAGAAACTGGATTGGTTTAATACTACTGCTTTAAAAAATGTTTCAATTGGCAAAAGCAATTTTTTAATTTTACGAATGCAGCGTTCTTGATAGAAATTAATGCTTTTACTCAAAACTTATAGGACTAGTTAAACTCGTTTAACACTTCCAAAATTAATGATTATCGCTTGTTTCTTATATTTAATTAAAGTTATCGAGAGCACGATCTAACAACATTATATAGGCTTGATAAATCTAAATCAGGTAGCTTACTCAAAAGTTCTATAAATTTTAAATATTTAATTTTAAATATTTATTTTTAATATTCATATTAAATATTCATTTTCAATGTTCATTTTAAATATTTATTTTAATACTCATTTTAAATATTTATTTAAAATATTTACTTATTTTTAGTGAATAAATTTATTGTATATTGCTAGAATACAAATGAATTGGGAAACTAGAAGGAAAAATTAAAAATAAATTTTATCAAAGATAGATAACCTTTTCGTTCATAAGGCTCTCCGACCTATTTTTAGTCAAATCCAAATCCCATTATCGAGAGATTGAATGCAATAAAAGATCTATTGAGTTGAATGAGGACTCTGATAAGATAAAGATCGTCATGTTCAAAGAGTCAAGCTTGTAGTTTCTACGAATTGAGCTCTATAGACTGCTGTACCTTTGTGCTTGATATTGCTTAAAATATAACAAAAATGAACCAAATTAGTTGAATGTCATTTTTAATTTCCAAATAGGTTAAGAATTGCGATCAATAGTTATGTAACTATCTTTAAGTTTCGGCTAAAATTGAATGGCAGGAAAGACTCAAATTCTAATTCTCTACATTGTTTTATCTTTGCATCTCTTAATTTGGTGGCTAGAAGCTTGTGAATATTTTCAAATAGAATTAACTACTTCGGGTAATAAATTTCAATAATTGCTTCATGTAACACGTCACTAAATCATAATGCTGATTTTGTTTGAGAATTAACGTTATAGATGCGAGCAAGCATGAAGGATTCGCGAAACAAATTTATTCAAAAAGGCATAATTATTTTGCAGGTCAGAATTTAACATTGAGTATTTCATAATTTGCAAGCAGGGGAAAAAACCCCAAAACCCCTTCTTAATTTAAAATCTTTTGAATCTCTTATGAAATGCTTGTGACTAAGGGTTTATTTGATGCTCTTGATGTCATTATAGGTTAATTATAAAACTAGAACTACGCTTTTAGAAAAACATTTAAGTCCGGCTATGTCATTCTTATTCTCAAGCATTTTTATTAAAGTTAGAACAACTTGCAATAAGATCGCTAATGTGGAACTCATTTTTGATATAAAGATAGTTAAATTGGAACTGCTGAATGCAATCATAGAAATAAAAAGAGAGTAAGTATTATGGGAATTTAAACATTAAAAGAATTGACACTTATTTGAAGTATTAGAAAATCTATCCTAGACACATATTCAAAGAAAGGGGGAGATAGAGAAACTGGATTGGTTTAATACTACTGCTTTAAAAAATGTTTCAATTGGCAAAAGCAATTTTTTAATTTTACGAATGCAGCGTTCTTGATAGAAATTAATGCTTTTACTCAAAACTTATAGGACTAGTTAAACTCGTTTAACACTTCCAAAATTAATGATTATCGCTTGTTTCTTATATTTAATTAAAGTTATCGAGAGCACGATCTAACAACATTATATAGGCTTGATAAATCTAAATAGGTATTCTCAAAATTCATATTAAATATTCATTTTCAATATTCATTTTAAATATTTATTTTAATACTCATTTTAATAGTCATTTAAAATATTTACTTATTTTTAGTAAATAAATTTATTGTATATTGCTAGAATACAAATAAATTGGGAAAATAGAAGGAAAAATTAAAAATAAAATTAATCAAAGATAAACCTTTTCGTTCATAACGCTCTCCAACATATTTCTAGACAAATCCAAATCCCATTATCAAGAGATTGAATGCAATAAAAGATCCATTGAATTGAATGAAGACTCTAATAAGATAAAGATCGACATGTGCAAAGAGTCAAGCTCGTAGTTTCTACGAATTGAGCTCTATAGACTGCTGTACCTTTGTGCTTGATATTGCTTAAAATATAACAAAAATGAACCAAATTAGTTGAATGTCATTTTTATTCCAAAAAGGTTAAGAATTGCGATCAATAGTTATGTAACTATCTTTAAGTTTCGGCTAAAATTGAATGGCAGGAAAGACTCAAATTCTAATTCTCTACATTGTTTTATCTTTGCATCTCTTAATTTGGTGGCTAGAAGCTTGTGAATATTTTCAAATAGAATTAACTACTTCGGGTAATAAATTTCAATAATTGCTTCATGTAACACGTCACTAAATCATAATGCTGATTTTGTTTGAGAATTAACGTTATAGATGCGAGCAAGCATGAAGGATTCGCGAAACAAATTTATTCAAAAAGGCATAATTATCTTGCAGGTCAGATTTAACATTGAGTATTTCATAATTTGCAAGCAGGGGAAAAAACCCCAAAACCCCTTCTTAATTTAAAATCTTTTGAATCTCTTATGAAATGCTTGTGACTAAGGGTTTATTTGATGCTCTTGATGTCATTATAGGTTAATTATAAAACTAGAACTACGCTTTTAGAAAAACATTTAAGTCCGGCTATGTCATTCTTATTCTCAAGCATTTTTATTAAAGTTAGAACAACTTGCAATAAGATCGCTAATGTGGAACTCATTTTTGATATAAAGATAGTTAAATTGGAACTGCTGAATGCAACATAGGAAAAATAAAAAGAGAGTAAGTATTATGGGAATTTAAACATTAAAAGAATTGACACTTATTTGAAGTATTAGAAAATCTATCCTAGACACATATTCAAAGAAAGGGGGAGATAGAGAAACTGGATTGGTTTAATACTACTGCTTTAAAAAATGTTTCAATTGGCAAAAGCAATTTTTTAATTTTACGAATGCAGCGTTCTTGATAGAAATTAATGCTTTTACTCAAAACTTATAGGACTAGTTAAACTCGTTTAACACTTCCAAAATTAATGATTATCGCTTGTTTCTTATATTTAATTAAAGTTATCGAGAGCACGATCTAACAACATTATATAGGCTTGATAAATCTAAATCAGGTAGCTTACTCAAAAGTTCCATAAATTTTAAATATTTATTTTAAATATTCATTTTAAATATTCATTTTCAATGATCATTTTAAATATTTATTTTAATACTCATTTTAAATATTTATTTAAAATATTTACTTATTTTTAGTGAATAAATTTATTGTATATTGCTAGAATACAAATGAATTGGGAAACTAGAAGGAAAAATTAAAAATAAATTTTATCAAAGATAGATAACCTTTTCGTTCATAAGGCTCTCCGACCTATTTTTAGTCAAATCCAAATCCCATTATCGAGAGATTGAATGCAATAAAAGATCTATTGAGTTGAATGAGGACTCTGATAAGATAAAGATCGTCATGTTCAAAGAGTCAAGCTTGTAGTTTCTACGAATTGAGCTCTATAGACTGCTGTACCTTTGTGCTTGATATTGCTTAAAATATAACAAAAATGAACCAAATTAGTTGAATGTCATTTTTAATTTCCAAAAAGGTTAAGAATTGCGATCAATAGTTATGTAACTATCTTTAAGTTTCGGCTAAAATTGAATGGCAGGAAAGACTCAAATTCTAATTCTCTACATTGTTTTATCTTTGCATCTCTTAATTTGGTGGCTAGAAGCTTGTGAATATTTTCAAATAGAATTAACTACTTCGGGTAATAAATTTCAATAATTGCTTCATGTAACACGTCACTAAATCATAATGCTGATTTTGTTTGAGAATTAACGTTATAGATGCGAGCAAGCATGAAGGATTCGCGAAACAAATTTATTCAAAAAGGCATAATTATCTTGCAGGTCAGAATTTAACATTGAGTATTTCATAATTTGCAAGCAGGGGAAAAAACCCCAAAACCCCTTCTTAATTTAAAATCTTTTGAATCTCTTATGAAATGCTTGTGACTAAGGGTTTATTTGATGCTCTTGATGTCATTATAGGTTAATTATAAAACTAGAACTACGCTTTTAGAAAAACATTTAAGTCCGGCTATGTCATTCTTATTCTCAAGCATTTTTATTAAAGTTAGAACAACTTGCAATAAGATCGCTAATGTGGAACTCATTTTTGATATAAAGATAGTTAAATTGGAACTGCTGAATGCAATCATAGGAAAAATAAAAAGAGAGTAAGTATTATGGGAATTTAAACATTAAAAGAATTGACACTTATTTGAAGTATTAGAAAATCTATCCTAGACACATATTCAAAGAAAGGGGGAGATAGAGAAACTGGATTGGTTTAATACTACTGCTTTAAAAAATGTTTCAATTGGCAAAAGCAATTTTTTAATTTTACGAATGCAGCGTTCTTGATAGAAATTAATGCTTTTACTCAAAACTTATAGGACTAGTTAAACTCGTTTAACACTTCCAAAATTAATGATTATCGCTTGTTTCTTATATTTAATTAAAGTTATCGAGAGCACGATCTAACAACATTATATAGGCTTGATAAATCTAAATCAGGTAGCTTACTCAAAAGTTCCATAAATTTTAAATATTTATTTTTAATATTCATTTTAAATATTATTTTAATAATATTTATTTTAATACTCATTTTAAATATTTATTTAAAATATTTACTTATTTTTAGTGAATAAATTTATTGTATATTGCTAGAATACAAATGAATTGGGAAACTAGAAGGAAAAATTAAAAATAAATTTTATCAAAGATAGATAACCTTTTCGTTCATAAGGCTCTCCGACCTATTTTTAGTCAAATCCAAATCCCATTATCGAGAGATTGAATGCAATAAAAGATCTATTGAGTTGAATGAGGACTCTGATAAGATAAAGATCGTCATGTTCAAAGAGTCAAGCTTGTAGTTTCTACGAATTGAGCTCTATAGACTGCTGTACCTTTGTGCTTGATATTGCTTAAAATATAACAAAAATGAACCAAATTAGTTGAATGTCATTTTTAATTTCCAAATAGGTTAAGAATTGCGATCAATAGTTATGTAACTATCTTTAAGTTTCGGCTAAAATTGAATGGCAGGAAAGACTCAAATTCTAATTCTCTACATTGTTTTATCTTTGCATCTCTTAATTTGGTGGCTAGAAGCTTGTGAATATTTTCAAATAGAATTAACTACTTCGGGTAATAAATTTCAATAATTGCTTCATGTAACACGTCACTAAATCATAATGCTTATTTTGTTTGAGAATTAACGTTATAGATGCGAGCAAGCATGAAGGATTCGCGAAACAAATTTATTCAAAAAGGCATAATTATCTTGCAGGTCAGAATTTAACATTGAGTATTTCATAATTTGCAAGCAGGGGAAAAAACCCCAAAACCCCTTCTTAATTTAAAATCTTTTGAATCTCTTATGAAATGCTTGTGACTAAGGGTTTATTTGATGCTCTTGATGTCATTATAGGTTAATTATAAAACTAGAACTACGCTTTTAGAAAAACATTTAAGTCCGGCTATGTCATTCTTATTCTCAAGCATTTTTATTAAAGTTAGAACAACTTGCAATAAGATCGCTAATGTGGAACTCATTTTTGATATAAAGATAGTTAAATTGGAACTGCTGAATGCAATCATAGGAAAAATAAAAAGAGAGTAAGTATTATGGGAATTTAAACATTAAAAGAATTGACACTTATTTGAAGTATTAGAAAATCTATCCTAGACACATATTCAAAGAAAGGGGGAGATAGAGAAACTGGATTGGTTTAATACTACTGCTTTAAAAAATGTTTCAATTGGCAAAAGCAATTTTTTAATTTTACGAATGCAGCGTTCTTGATAGAAATTAATGCTTTTACTCAAAACTTATAGGACTAGTTAAACTCGTTTAACACTTCCAAAATTAATGATTATCGCTTGTTTCTTATATTTAATTAAAGTTATCGAGAGCACGATCTAACAACATTATATAGGCTTGATAAATCTAAATCAGGTAGCTTACTCAAAAGTTCCATAAATTTTAAATATTTATTTTAAATATTCATTTAAATATATTATTTTAATATTCATTTTAAATATTTATTTTAATACTCATTTTAAATATTTATTTAAAATATTTACTTATTTTTAGTGAATAAATTTATTGTATATTGCTAGAATACAAATGAATTGGGAAACTAGAAGGAAAAATTAAAAATAAATTTTATCAAAGATAGATAACCTTTTCGTTCATAAGGCTCTCCGACCTATTTTTAGTCAAATCCAAATCCCATTATCGAGAGATTGAATGCAATAAAAGATCTATTGAGTTGAATGAGGACTCTGATAAGATAAAGATCGTCATGTTCAAAGAGTCAAGCTTGTAGTTTCTACGAATTGAGCTCTATAGACTGCTGTACCTTTGTGCTTGATATTGCTTAAAATATAACAAAAATGAACCAAATTAGTTGAATGTCATTTTTTAATTTCCAAATAGGTTAAGAATTGCGATCAATAGTTATGTAACTATCTTTAAGTTTCGGCTAAAATTGAATGGCAGGAAAGACTCAAATTCTAATTCTCTACATTGTTTTATCTTTGCATCTCTTAATTTGGTGGCTAGAAGCTTGTGAATATTTTCAAATAGAATTAACTACTTCGGGTAATAAATTTCAATAATTGCTTCATGTAACACGTCACTAAATCATAATGCTTATTTTGTTTGAGAATTAACGTTATAGATGCGAGCAAGCATGAAGGATTCGCGAAACAAATTTATTCAAAAAGGCATAATTATCTTGCAGGTCAGAATTTAACATTGAGTATTTCATAATTTGCAAGCAGGGGAAAAAACCCCAAAACCCCTTCTTAATTTAAAATCTTTTGAATCTCTTATGAAATGCTTGTGACTAAGGGTTTATTTGATGCTCTTGATGTCATTATAGGTTAATTATAAAACTAGAACTACGCTTTTAGAAAAACATTTAAGTCCGGCTATGTCATTCTTATTCTCAAGCATTTTTATTAAAGTTAGAACAACTTGCAATAAGATCGCTAATGTGGAACTCATTTTTGATATAAAGATAGTTAAATTGGAACTGCTGAATGCAAACATAGGAAAAATAAAAAGAGAGTAAGTAGTATGGGAATATAAACATTAAAAGAATTGACACTTATTTGAAGTATTAGAAAATCTATGCTAGACACATATTCAAAGAAAGGGGGAGAAAGATAAACTGGTTTGGTTTAATACTACTTTTGTAAGAAAGGTTTTAATTGACTAATGAATATTTTAAATTTTGCTTTTTTCTTCCGACAGGAATTTTATACACTTGAATTTTACCTTTCTTTTTTTATTTCTGAGACTGTGATGTTCATGATAGCTTATTACATTTTTGCTTCTTATTATCCTCATCTTTATGAAGATCAACTAGGTTTTTTTGATTTTTTTTATTCTGTATAGGAATTTTTCCTGTTGGTTTGTTAACAAATATAATGCTTTAATTGTGCTTTTTTTTAGTTCATTTTGAGGTATCTTGTATAAGAATATGGCTTAATTAAGACCTTACAAATATATTTGCCATCCTTTTTTTGTCATATAGTTCTGAAGATCTCTCAAGTTTCTCTTAAAATGTTGACTTATAGAGTATAATATTTTTGCATTATTCGCATTATTTGCATTAATAATCAGTTTTATCTGGTAAAAATTAATGCTATCTGACGGATTGTTTACCTCCTCCTCACTCTGCCTTTTCTCTTTGATGACTTCCTTATAAGTTTATATTTGAATATCAAAGCTCGTCTTATCAAATTAGTCATAAGTATACTTCTACTGTGTACAAGCGTCTTTTGTCTCTACTCTTATTGTTGTTTGGAATGATAACTTTTATTGACCTTACTCAAGTAATCCCGCTCTTCTTAAAAGCTCAGCTCTCATTTTAGTTTGTTGATATATTTTATTATATTTATAAAATCTACCTTAGTATAGTAAAATAGTGGAGTAAAAGACACTCTGATACATTCTTAGCTGAGAGGTCAGTAAATTAAATCACCATAAAAGTCATTAAATTGGCATATTTATGAGAATATTTTACATTTTAGTAAATTAAACTGCTCCTCAAGAAGTTTTGTTTACCCAGGAGATCCTGCATATCAAGTTTTAACTTTATTTTGAAGTAATATTATTAACATTTTTTTTAAATTTATTATGCTCTTAATTAAATATAAACCTTTAAATCTAACTCCTAATAAAGTTAAAACTTAATTTTAAGGATCTTATTAAATAATTAAATATTACTAGGAGCCATTAACTGGAAATACTTTGATAAAAAAGTAAGTCAATCTGTGAAATTTAAAAAAAGTTTTTCAAGGTCATCCGCTTATCTTTTCAATGCTTACCTCCAGTAGGTCATCCTTATTTAGTAGTAAGATTTAAATAAACTTATATTGGATATCCATAATTAAAAATTTCATTAACATTTTTAGAAAGAGGAAGCAAGATAGAGTCTATTGAATCAAAGCCCCAAAACCCTTTAGTGAAGTTTATAAATGCTTTGATTTGTAGGGTATAGTTGGGGTCTTATTGGGGTTAGTAGAGAAAAAGCAGGATTTATATGAATTTAATGTAAATTTAATGATTATTAAGTGATTTAACTCAAACGAATTTAATTTGCTTGTCTTTGTTGTATCTCTTGAATCTTGCTCTCTGTAGTGGTTCAAGTAAATCGTCTAATAGTTATCTAGGATAGTGAGGAGCTCTTACTATTATTATCTCCAATAAATTTCTAATTTCTTCGCTTACATCTTCCCACTTTACATGTTTCTAAGCTAAGCTAACTGATTATTTTTCATGCTAGTGCCAAAGTAAGACATACTTTCCATATCGCTCTCTAATATAATAGCAGCAACTGCCCATACATTCCATTATACTGAACCATTGGCCCACTTCTCTCTCATTGGAAATTATCCAGGGGTTCCAGAATCTTAGCTAAGGTTATATTTTCTTACCGTAATGCTCTATTGAAATCGATGACAACTACTTCTAAAGGGCATATGTTCAACATAAAATTTTCAGGCTTCAAATTTCAATGAACATATTCAAGTTCATGCAACTCTTTGACACCCTTTATCATATCTGATAGAATATCATTCAAATCATTTGGTCTGTTATGATATAAATAGTCTATAAGAGTCATTTCAATTTCTTTAGTCTAAGTGCGATGAAACCAAAGCCTAAAATAACCCCATCTAACTTTAGAAAATTCTTGCAGTCTCTTCTCTGTGCCTCTCTTAGAACCATATATTCGTTAGCATGAAAAAAGGAATAACTAATATGGTTAGTTTACACGCAGCTGAGTTTTATTTTTTAGCTTTTCTTTTGATTTGTTTCCATTTTTATCAATTTTTTTATTAATACGAATTCATTCTGTTACTACTCATTCTTAATAAGATAGCTGAAAGGGTAAACCTTATATGCATACTTATCAACGACTATGAGCTTTACTTTGTTAGGCAAGCTTATATTCAAATAATTTTTAATGGAACTGTTAAGATCAACGCACTCAATGCAGGAATATACATAGCTCTCTCTTAGAAACATGCTATAAAGGTATTTCCTGCAGGTTGATTCATTGTTTTAAATCGTTTCTGCTTCTTGAGCCTTTCCTGCTATTCTCTTTGAGACTCGGGAGTATTTGACTTTCTCTTTGCTGGTACTAGTTTTTTCGGATCTACATCTTAAATCAAGAACTCACTAAGGTGATGCTTTTGCATATGCCTTTTAACTTTAGCTGAGTGAGTATACGACTTCATGCATGTTGTGCACTAATACCTGTCATCTGCTTGAAATACACATTAAGTTTTCCAGAATGTATCTCTTTTATATGCCTATTCAAGCTTTATTCAGTTGAGAAAAAATTCTAGCACTCTTAACATTAAAATGTTTTATTTTTTCAACTGGTAGCTATTCTTTTCTTCCTCAAAATAATCAATTTGAGTTTAAACTCCTCTCTCTGTGCTCTCCTTTTGGTCTAAAATTTCTATGATAAAACCTCTGCTTCAAACTCAAGAGCTTTTAGCTCTACCTCCCTCACAACATAAATAATTTCAGGCTTTTTAGTTTAGCCAAAGTATAGCTATGATTATCCTGCTCCAAAAGAAACTGCTTTACGATTTTAGTTATCCGCCATGTTTAAATTCAAATTTAAATTTCTATTATAAAGCTTTAATAACCTCTCTAGTTATAGTTACTCTGTATAGGAGTTGGCACTGCAACAATAATGGTTGATATTAAAGAGTTAGATATCATATTTATGCTTAGTATATAACTATAATTTTTATAATTTCATGCTTAATATTTTAATTTTGGTACCAACTTAGATAAAATTTAGGTTGGTACTTGTACCAATTAGGTTTTGAACCATATTGAAACTTTTCCATTAAAACCTCATCAGTTTAAAACTAGGTACTAATTTAGTTTTGGTAATATTAAATTTGTACCAATTAAAATTAAACGGATTTAGTACCAGTACTAATTAAATTAAAACAAATTTAGTACTAATTTAATGCAACTAAATTGATTAAAATGGAGCTCAATCTCTGCAGTTTGTTACAGCTTCTGCAAACTTTCTCCACGTATCTTTGCAGGGTTGACCTCCTATAAGATACCCATATTTAATTATAAGATTTTAAACAATAGGATCCATAAGTCTATAAATTAAAGTTTGAAATTCATTAATAGGAGAAGAAAAAAAGATAGAATCTATGAGTGCTGTAATGAAAAAGATTGAGGCTTAAGAAATGATCTCAAGATTTAGAAGCAAAGAGGATCTATATAGATACCTAACTTTACATGGTAAGATAAATGGATTACTATTGACATATTATACAGTTGGTTTATTCTTTTCAACGATGGAAGATACCAAAATTTCATTCTTGAAAGCAATACTTTGTGAGGAGAAGAAAGCTTTTAAAAATAAAGAGATTAAACAAATAAAAATACTCAACTACACTGAGATTTCAGTCACTAATCTTTATGAGGATGCCATGTAAGATGAGGAAGTGGTAGTTTACCCTCCTTCCAAGAAACAATTCTCTAATAAACTACCAGA
This sequence comes from Oxytricha trifallax, assembly GCA_000711775.1. NCBI lineage: Eukaryota > Ciliophora > Spirotrichea > Sporadotrichida > Oxytrichidae > Oxytricha > Oxytricha trifallax. Next base: position 11,951 of record ARYC01018592.1, read on the forward strand.
GAGGTACTTCTTCTTTGGTGTTCTAGGTACAATAAAAGAGGATTATCTCAGAGAAATTATTGAAGAAACACAGAAGAAACGAAATTCTATCTCTCCTGAAGACTAGAAGAAGCAAGGCATTCTAATAAGCTCAGCTTGGCTAGAGGAACTTAAGAAGCAATTTTATCTTTCAAGTAAGCTTTGAAATTTATCTTTGTAGTAAAATCTGGCACTGGTATTTATCTTATGAAAGAGCATGCTAAGATTCATAGAGAAAGAAAGTCACAGACAATTCATGAAGTGAGTAAGAGACTTTATAAAGATGTTTAAAAGCCAGATGAAATGAACATTGATGCAGGAGAGCTGGCAAAAAGAGAAGAAATATGGGCCCAAGCAAGCCATAAGAAGAGGAGAATAAAGAGAAACCAAACCTCTTTATGGGCTAGTTTAATATGTGAACTTATTCATTCATTTAAATCTAAAACTTATTTATAAACATTCATTCATCCTTCTCTCGCACAAATTGCTGTCTTATCTATGCTTACTCTCTTGCAGCTACTCTAAATCAAGTCTACTGTATCTATTGACAAGTCATGCATTAGGTGATATAGCAGCAATTTCTTGTAGTGGGTCTTTATTTAACTCCAGTAGAATTCAATTCCATTAAATTAAGGGCTGTAAGGAACATTGTATACAGGAGTAATGTTTAACTATTCATAAGCTTTATTAGACTCCTTAGTCTTATGAACTGAGAGGTTGTCAACAAACAGGATGATCTATTAATCGTTGTATTTATCTCTCAGCTTATGTAGGAACTCTATGTACTAATCTCGCTTAATAGAACGAGGATGAATAACATAACTTTATAAGCCGATGAATAACATAACTTTATAAGCCAGAGTCTTCACTAATACCTGCTAAAATTGCATGGGTTACAACCTTTACTTTCTAATCGTAGACTTCTATATTATCATACTTCTTATACCAAGACTTATTAATAAAGGTGTTGAAGGTAACACACAGCTTCATCAGCGTGTATGAACTTGATGTTATAAGTAATAGCTCTCTGCATTTTATCATATATATGGTTTAAATTATTACTATAAAAAGGCACTGTAAAATCAATCACTCTCTTCACTCTGTTGACAGTCTTGAAAGTAATTCCATTTCTTCTATAAATGTTGGCTATAGTTTAAGGAGAGATACGCATGTCAGGAAACTTGCGATGAAACATCACAGCTCGCTGGTCTAGTGGAAAGTGTGCCCAATACTTCAGAGTCTTCGAATCGCAGAGGAAGTCAATATGAGCCTGTGAGAACTTTTATTTTCTTTAAGGGTGCGTTCAAGAACCAGAGTTATAATGCTAAACAGCTAGCAAGCAGTGATACCTAACAGTTGAGGCACTCTTGCGTAATAACTTTGCTATAGCTACATAATTTAGTGCAAGTTTGGCTTAAGTCTATATTAATACTCGTACCATACCTAAGCTTAAGCAGTAAATCTAAATATTACTCATCATAAATAGACCCTAAATTTTGATAATTTCTATTTTTCATTTTGCAATTTGACCTACTTTCTCTACTAACCCCAATAATACCCCAACTATACCCTACAAATCAAAGCACTTATAAACCTCACTAAGGGGTTTTGGGGTTTTGAATGTGCTTTTAAAATGTGTTTATTCCTGGCTTTTTCGTTCTTTGAATTTCCAAATATCTTCAAGCTTGCAAGAATTGAGATTAAATTTGATTAAATTCGAAGTATTTCAAATAAATATTCCGAATTTGAGTTATTGCATATCTTTTTATTTATTTAGTTGCTTGACAAGGATAGAATTTAATGCATTTTTCGATGCTTTCTCACATCATAAAACTTTTTTCTTTGACAATTCCAGCATAAGGTTTCATAACAAAAAATAAATTTCAAGTTGTGATAGAGATTAGTGTAAATTTCTAGCTTTGCGATTGTAGAAATCATCAAATGACCTTTAAATTTATTGAGTTAAATTGAAATTTTATGTTAAATGGGTGAAAAAATGGCAGATTTGAATTTATTTTTACATATGAAAATTTGCTTTGATCTCTCGTCAAAGTCAAACTTCTATGTGATGATTAAATCTGTAAGAACTGAATTCAAAATAAGTTTTCGTGCTTTGGATTTCTAGAAATCATCTAAATTTGAAGCTTAGAAGAAAATTATGGCTTGTAGCAATTTATAAATGAAAAATAGCATTCTTATTATTTAAAGACACTTTTACTTCGAACAATTATAAATATATACATTTCTATATTGCTTAGTAGAGAAGTATCCTTTTGAGAGTTTCATCGAAGTCCTAATATTCAAATCCAATTGCATATCTTTTAAAGTCAGAAACATTGCTATGCTAATTTTATGAGATGTAGTCCACCGCGACCGCTGACAAATGTACAGAATATAGCCATAGTCATTAAAATCTGGTGAGATTTATTTTATTATTTTTCTTAAAAATGTGAATTCCGAATGCCAGTCACTATAATTGAAACTTGATTTAGTTTACGAACGACTTGAACATAATGTAGTCACTCGATAAGCGTGAAACTACACAGATCTTTGTTTTTAATACTTGGCTATAAAAGCCGTGAATTGGCGTCACCCGGAATTCAGTCTAAGGATAGATGAGCTCAAACTGACAAATTTTATGCATACGTTTCATTAGAATGTTTAATGATTTTTCTTATATTGTTAATAAACTTTAAGAAAGTGTATATTTAAAAGTGTCGTACTTTGGATCACCTAAATTTGAAGCAAAGAAGGAAATCATAGCTCGAAACAATATTGATTTTGAAAATGGACATACAAATCCTTCATAGAAACTTTTAGATCTAACAATTAAGTTTATGTGAAGCAACTTAAGTCTCATTAATAATGTGTTTTTTAAATGTGTTCATTCGAGGTTTTTTCGTTCTTTGAATATTTAAATATCTTCAAGCTTGCAACAATTGAGATTAAATTTTATTAAATTCGATGTATTTCAAATAAATATTCCGAATTTGAGTTATAGCATTTCTTTTTATTTATTTAGTTGCTTGACAAGGATAGAATTTAATGCATTTTTCGATGCTTTC
>ARYC01018593.1:0-12647 GCA_000711775.1 Oxytricha trifallax
ATCACAGCTCGCTGGTCTAGTGGAAAGTGTGCCCAATATTTCAAAGTCTTCGAATCGCAGAGAAAGTCAATATGAGCCTGAGAGAACTTTTATTTTCTTTAAGGGTGCGTTCAAGAACCAGAGTTATAATGCTAAACAGCTAGCAAGCAGTGATACCAAACAGTTAAGGCACTCTTGCGTAATAACTTTGCTATAGCTGCATAATTTAGTAGAGGTTTAGCTAAGTCTATATTAATACTCGTACCATACCTAAGCTTAAGCAGTAAATCTAAATATTACTCATCATAAATAGACCCTAAATTTCGCTAATTTCTATTTTTCATTTTGCAATTTGACCTACTTTCTCTACTAACCCCAATAATACCCCAACTATACCCTACAAATCAAAGCACTTATAAACCTCACTAAGGGGTTTTGGGGTTTTGAATGTGCTTTTAAAATGTGTTTATTCCTGGCTTTTTCGTTCTTTGAATTTCCAAATATCTTCAAGCTTGCAAGAATTGAGATTAAATTTGATTAAATTCGAAGTATTTTAGATAAATATCCCGAATTTGAGTTATTCCATATCTTTTTATTTATTTAGTTGCTTGACAAGGATAGAATTTAATGCATTTTTCGATGCTTTCTCATATCATAAAACTTTTTTCTTTGACAATTCCAGCATAAGGTTTCATAACAAAAAATAAATTTCAAGTTGCGATAGAGATTACTGTAAATTTCTAGCTTTGCGATTGTAGAAATCATCAAATGACCTTTAAATTTATTGAGTTAAATTGAAATTTTATGTTAAATTTTGAAAAAATGGCAGATTTAAATTTACTTTTACATATGAAAATTTGCTTCGATCTCTAGTCAAAGTCAAACTAATATGTGTTGATTAAATCTGTAAGAACTGAATTTAAAATAAGTTTTCATGCTTTGGATTTCTTGAAATCATCTAAATTTGAAGCTTAGAAGAAAATTATGGCTTGTAACAATTTATAAATGAAAAATGGCATTCTTATTATTTAAAGACACTTTACTTCGAACAATTACAAATATATACATTTCTATATTGCTTAGTAGAGAAGTATCCTTTTGAGAGTTTCATCGAAGTCCTAATATTCAAATCCAATTGCATATCTTTTAAAGTCATAAACATTGCTATGCTAATTTTATGAGATGTAGTCCACCGGGACCGCTGAAAAATGTACAGAATATAGCCATAGTCATTAAAATTTGGTGAGATTTATTTTATTATTTTTCTTAAAAATGTGAATTCCGAATGCCAGTCACTACTATTTAAACTTGATTTAGTTTACGAACGCGACTTGAACATAATGTAGTCACTCGATAAGCGTGAAACTACACAGATCTTTGTTTTAAATACTTGGCTATAAAAGCCGTGAATTGGCGTCACCCGGAATTCAGTCTAAGGATAGATGAGCTCAAAACTGACAAATTTCATGCATACGTTTCATAAGAATGTTTAATGATTTTTCTTATATTGTTAATAAACTTTAAGAAAGTGTTTATTTAAAAGTGTCGTACCTTGGATCACCTAAATTTGAAGCTAAGAAGGAAATCATAGCTCGAAACAATATTGATTTAGAAAATGACATACAAATCCTTCATAGAAACTTTTAGATCTAACAATTAAGTTTATGTGAAGCAACTTAAGTCTCATTAATAATGTGTTTTTTAAATGTGTTCATTCGAGGTTTTTTCGTTCTTTGAATATTTAAATATCTTCAAGCTTGCAACAATTGAGATTAAATTTTATTAAATTCGATGTATTTCAAATAAATATTCCGAATTTGAGTTATAGCATTTCTTTTTATTTATTTAGTTGCTTGACAAGGATAGAATTTAATGCATTTTTCGATGCTTTCTCATATCATAGAACTTTTTTCTTTGACAATTCCAGCATAAGGTTTCATAACAAAATATAAATTTCAAGTTGCGATAGAGATAAGTGTAAATTACTAGCTTTGCGATTGTAGAAATCATCAAATGACCTTTAAATTTATTGAGTTAAATTGAAATTTTATGTTAAATTTTGAAAAAATGGCAGATTTAAATTTATTTTTACATATGAAAATTTGCTTCGATCTCTCGTCAAAGTCAAACTTCTATGTGTTGATTAAATCTGTAAGAACTAAATTTAAAATAAGTTTTCATGCTTTGGATTTCTTGAAATCATCTAATTTTGAAGCTTAGAAGAAAATTATGGCTTGTAACAATTTATAAATGAAAAATGCATTCTTATTAATTAAAGACAATTTTACTTGAACAATTATAAATATATACATTTCTATATTGCTTAGTAGAGAAGTATCCTTTTGAGAGTTTCATCGAAGTCCTAATATTCAAATCCAATTGCATATCTTTTAAAGTCAGAAACATTGCTATGCTAAATTTATGAGATGTAGTCCACCGCGACCGCTGACAAATGTACAGAATATAGCCATAGTCATTAAAATCTGGTGAGATTTATTTTATTATTTTTCTTAAAAATGTGAATTCCGAATGCCAGTCACTATAATTGAAACTTGATTTAGTTTACGAACGACTTGAACATAATGTAGTCACTCGATAAGCGTGAAACTACACAGATCTTTGTTTTAAATACTTGGCTATAAAAGCCGTGAATTGGCGTCACCCGGAATTCAGTCTAAGGATAGATGAGCTCAAAACTTACAAATTTTATGCATACGTTTCATAAGAATGTTTAATGATTTTTCTTATATTGTTAATAAACTTTAAGAAAGTGTTTATTTAAAAGTGTCGTACCTTGGATCACCTAAATTTGAAGCTAAGAAGGAAATCATAGCTCGAAACAATATTGATTTGGAAAATGACATACAAATCCTTCATAGAAACTTTTAAATCTAACAATTAAGTTTATGTGAAGCAACTTAAGTCTCATTAATAATGTGCTTTTTAAATGTGTTCATTCGAGGTTTTTTCGTTCTTTGAATATTTAAATATCTTCAAGCTTGCAACAATTGAGATTAAATTATATTAAATTCGAAGTATTTCAAATAAATATTCCGAATTTGAGTTATAGCATATCTTTTTATTTATTTAGTTGCTTGACAAGGATAGAATTTAATGCATTTTTCGATGCTTTCTCACATCATAAAACTTTTTTCTTTGACAATTCCAGCATAAGGTTTCATAACAAAAAATAAATTTCAAGTTGTGATAGAGATTAGTGTAAATTTCTAGCTTTGCGATTGTAGAAATCATCAAATGACCTTTAAATTTATTGAGTTAAATTGAAATTTTATGTTAAATTTTGAAAAAATGGCAGATTTAAATTTATTTTTACATATGAAAATTTGCTTCGATCTCTCGTCAAAGTCAAACTTCTATGTGTTGATTAAATCTGTAAGAACTAAATTTAAAATAAGTTTTCATGCTTTGGATTTCTTGAAATCATCTAATTTTGAAGCTTAGAAGAAAATTATGGCTTGTAACAATTTATAAATGAAAAATGGCTTTCTTATTATTTAAAGACAATTTTACTTCGAACAATTATAAATATATACATTTCTATATTGCTTAGTAGAGAAGTATCCTTTTGAGAGTTTCATCGAAGTCCTAATATTCAAATCCAATTGCATATCTTTTAAAGTCATAAACATTGCTATGCTAATTTTATGAGATGTAGTCCAACGTTACCTATGACAAATGTACAGAATATAGCCATAATCATTAAAATCTGGTGAGATTTATTTTATTATTTTTCTTAAAAATGTGAATTTCGAATGCCAGTCACTATTATTGAAACTTGATTTAGTTTACGAACGCGACTTGAACATAATGTAGTCACTCGATAAGCGTGAAACTACACAGATCTTTGTTTTTAATACTTGGCTATAAAAGCCGTGAATTGGCGTCACCCGGAATTCAGTCTAAGGATAGATGAGCTCAAAACTGACAAATTTCATGCATACGTTTCATAAGAATGTTTAATGATTTTTCTTATATTGTTAATAAACTTTAAGAAAGTGTATATTTAAAAGTGTCGTACTTTGGATCACCTAAATTTGAAGCAAAGAAGGAAATCATAGCTCGAAACAATATTGATTTAGAAAATGACATACAAATCCATCACAGAAACTTTTAGATCTAACAATTAAGTTTATGTGAAGCAACTTAAGTCTCATTAATAATGTGCTTTTTAAATGTGTTCATTCGAGGTTTTTTCTTCAAGCTTGCCACAATTGAGATTAAATTATATTAAATTCGAAGTATTTCAAATAAATATTCCGAATTTGAGTTATTGCATATCTTTTTATTTATTTAGTTGCTTGACAAGGATAGAATTTAATGCATTTTTCGATGCTTTCTCACATCATAAAACTTTTTTCTTTGACAATTCCAGCATAAGGTTTCATAACAAAAAATAAATTTCAAGTTGTGATAGAGATTAGTGTAAATTTCTAGCTTTGCGATTGTAGAAATCATCAAATGACCTTTAAATTTATTGAGTTAAATTGAAATTTTATGTTAATTTTGAAAAAATGGAAGATTTGAATTTATTTTTACATATGAAAATTTGCTTTGATCTCTCGTCAAAGTCAAACTTCTATTTGATTAAATCAAAAAGAACTAAATTTAAAATAAGTTTTCATGCTTTGGATTTCTAGAAATCATCTAAATTTAAAGCTTAGAAGAAAATTATGGCTTGTAACAATTTATAAATGAAAAATGGCATTCTTATTAATTAAAGACACTTTTACTTCGAACAATTATAAATATATACATTTCTATATTGCTTAGTAGAGAAGTATCCTTTTGAGAGTTTCATCGAAGTCCTAAAATTCAAATCAAATTGCATATCTTTTAAAGTCATAAACATTGCTATGCTAATTTTATGAGATGTAGTCCACCGCGACCGCTGAAAAATGAACAGAATATAGCCCAATAGTCATTAAAAATCAAAAGCTTGTTAGTTTAGCGACGACTTGAAATAATGTAGTCACTCGATAAGCGTGAAACTACACAGATCTTTGTTTTAAATGCTTGGCTATAAAAGCCGTGAATTGGCGTCACCCGGAATTCAGTCTAAGGATAGATGAGCTCAAAACTTACAAATTTTATGCATACGTTTCATAAGAATGTTTAATGATTTTTCTTATATTGTTAATAAACTTTAAGAAAGTGTTTATTTAAAAGTGTCGTACCTTGGATCACCTAAATTTGAAGCTAAGAAGGAAATCATAGCTCGAAACAATATTGATTTGGAAAATGACATACAAATCCTTCATAGAAACTTTTAAATCTAACAATTAAGTTTATGTGAAGCAACTTAAGTCTCATTAATAATGTGTTTTTTAAATGTGTTCATTCGAGGTTTTTTCGTTCTTTGAATATTTAAATATCTTCAAGCTTGCAACAATTGAGATTAAATTTTATTAAATTCGATGTATTTCAAATAAATATTCCGAATTTGAGTTATAGCATTTCTTTTTATTTATTTAGTTGCTTGACAAGGATAGAATTTAATGCATTTTCGATGCTTTCTCACATCATAAAACTTTTTTCTTTGACAATTCCAGCATAAGGTTTCATAACAAAAAATAAATTTCAAGTTGTGATAGAGATTAGTGTAAATTTCTAGCTTTGCGATTGTAGAAATCATCAAATGACCTTTAAATTTATTGAGTTAAATTGAAATTTTATGTTAAATTTTGAAAAAATGGCAGATTTGAATTTATTTTTACATATGAAAATTTGCTTTGATCTCTCGTCAAAGTCAAACTTCTATGTGTTGATTAAATCTGTAAGAACTGAATTTAAAATAAGTTTTCATGCTTTGGATTTCTAGAAATCATCTAAATTTGAAGCTTAGAAGAAAATTATGGCTTGTAACAATTTATAAATGAAAAATGGCATTCTTATTAATTAAAGACACTTTTACTTCGAACAATTATAAATATATACATTTCTATATTGCTTAGTAGAGAAGTATCCTTTTTGAGAGTTTCATCGAAGTCCTAATATTCAAATCCAATTGCATATCTTTTAAAGTCATAAACATTGCTATGCTAATTTTATGAGATGTAGTCCACCGGGACCGCTGAAAAATGTACAGAATATAGCCATAGTCATTAAAATTTGGTGAGATTTATTTTATTATTTTTCTTAAAAATGTGAATTCCGAATGCCAGTCACTACTATTTAAACTTGATTTAGTTTACGAACGCGACTTGAACATAATGTAGTCACTCGATAAGCGTGAAACTACACAGATCTTTGTTTTAAATGCTTGGCTATAAAAGCCGTGAATTGGCGTCACCCGGAATTCAGTCTAAGGATAGATGAGCTCAAAACTTACAAATTTTATGCATACGTTTCATAAGAATGTTTAATGATTTTTCTTATATTGTTAATAAACTTTAAGAAAGTGTTTATTTAAAAGTGTCGTACCTTGGATCACCTAAATTTGAAGCTAAGAAGGAAATCATAGCTCGAAACAATATTGATTTGGAAAATGACATACAAATCCTTCATAGAAACTTTTAGATCTAACAATTAAGTTTATGTGAAGCAACTTAAGTCTCATTAATAATGTGTTTTTTAAATGTGTTCATTCGAGGTTTTTTCGTTCTTTGAATATTTAAATATCTTCAAGCTTGCAACAATTGAGATTAAATTTTATTAAATTCGATGTATTTCAAATAAATATTCCGAATTTGAGTTATAGCATTTCTTTTTATTTATTTAGTTGCTTGACAAGGATAGAATTTAATGCATTTTTCGATGCTTTCTCATATCATAAAACTTTTTTCTTTGACAATTCCAGCATAAGGTTTCATAACAAAAAATAAATTTCAAGTTGCGATAGAGATTACTGTAAATTTCTAGCTTTGCGATTGTAGAAATCATCAAATGACCTTAAAATTTATTGAGTTAAATTGAAATTTTATGTTAAATTTTGAAAAAATGGCAGATTTAAATTTATTTTTACATATGAAAATTTGCTTCGATCTCTCGTCAAAGTCAAACTTCTATGTGTTGATTAAATCTGTAAGAACTAAATTTAAAATAAGTTTTCATGCTTTGGATTTCTTGAAATCATCTAATTTTGAAGCTTAGAAGAAAATTATGGCTTGTAACAATTTATAAATGAAAAATGGCTTTCTTATTATTTAAAGACAATTTTACCTTCGAACAATTATAAATATATACATTTCTATATTGCTTAGTAGAGAAGTATCCTTTTGAGAGTTTCATCGAAGTCCTAAAATTCAAATCAAATTGCATATCTTTTAAAGTCATAAACATTGCTATGCTAATTTTATGAGATGTAGTCCAACGTTACCTATGACAAATGTACAGAATATAGCCATAATCATTAAAATCTGGTGAGATTTATTTTATTATTTTTCTTAAAAATGTGAATTTCGAATGCCAGTCACTATTATTGAAACTTGATTTAGTTTACGAACGCGACTTGAACATAATGTAGTCACTCGATAAGCGTGAAACTACACAGATCTTTGTTTTAAATGCTTGGCTATAAAAGCCGTGAATTGGCGTCACCCGGAATTCAGTCTAAGGATAGATGAGCTCAAAACTTACAAATTTTATGCATACGTTTCATAAGAATGTTTAATGATTTTTCTTATATTGTTAATAAACTTTAAGAAAGTGTTTATTTAAAAGTGTCGTACCTTGGATCACCTAAATTTGAAGCTAAGAAGGAAATCATAGCTCGAAACAATATTGATTTGGAAAATGACATACAAATCCTTCATAGAAACTTTTAAATCTAACAATTAAGTTTATGTGAAGCAACTTAAGTCTCATTAATAATGTGTTTTTTAAATGTGTTCATTCGAGGTTTTTTCGTTCTTTGAATATTTAAATATCTTCAAGCTTGCAACAATTGAGATTAAATTTTATTAAATTCGATGTATTTCAAATAAATATTCCGAATTTGAGTTATAGCATTTCTTTTTATTTATTTAGTTGCTTGACAAGGATAGAATTTAATGCATTTTTCGATGCTTTCTCACATCATAAAACTTTTTTCTTTGACAATTCCAGCATAAGGTTTCATAACAAAAAATAAATTTCAAGTTGTGATAGAGATTAGTGTAAATTTCTAGCTTTGCGATTGTAGAAATCATCAAATGACCTTTAAATTTATTGAGTTAAATTGAAATTTTATGTTAAATTTTGAAAAAATGGCAGATTTAAATTTATTTTTACATATGATAATTTGCTTTGATCTCTCGTCAAAGTCAAACTTCTATGTGTTGATTAAATCTGTAAGAACTGAATTTAAAATAAGTTTTCATGCTTTGGATTTCTAGAAATCATCTAAATTTGAAGCTTAGAAGAAAATTATGGCTTGTAACAATTTATAAATGAAAAATGGCATTCTTATTAATTAAAGACACTTTTACTTCGAACAATTATAAATATATACATTTCTATATTGCTTAGTAGAGAAGTATCCTTTTGAGAGTTTCATCGAAGTCCTAATATTCAAATCCAATTGCATATCTTTTAAAGTCATAAACATTGCTATGCTAATTTTATGAGATGTAGTCCACCGGGACCGCTGAAAAATGTACAGAATATAGCCATAGTCATTAAAATTTGGTGAGATTTATTTTATTATTTTTCTTAAAAATGTGAATTCCGAATGCCAGTCACTACTATTTAAACTTGATTTAGTTACGAACGCGACTTGAACATAATGTAGTCACTCGATAAGCGTGAAACTACACAGATCTTTTGTTTTAAATGCTTGGCTATAAAAGCCGTGAATTGGCGTCACCCGGAATTCAGTCTAAGGATAGATGAGTTCAAAACTGACAAATTTTATGCATACGTTTCATTAGAATGTTTAATGATTTTTCTTATATTGTTAATAAACTTTAAGAAAGTGTATATTTAAAAGTGTCGTACTTTGGATCACCTAAATTTGAAGCAAAGAAGGAAATCATAGCTCGAAACAATATTGATTTTGAAAATGACATACAAATCCTTCATAGAAACTTTTAGATCTAACAATTAAGTTTATGTGAAGCAACTTAAGTCTCATTAATAATGTGTTTTTTAAATGTGTTCATTCGAGGTTTTTTCGTTCTTTGAATATTTAAATATCTTCAAGCTTGCAACAATTGAGATTAAATTTTATTAAATTCGATGTATTTCAAATAAATATTCCGAATTTGAGTTATAGCATTTCTTTTTATTTATTTAGTTGCTTGACAAGGATAGAATTTAATGCATTTTTCGATGCTTTCTATCATAAAACTTTTTTCTTTGACAATTCCAGCATAAGGTTTCATAACAAAAAATAAATTTCAAGTTGTGATAGAGATTAGTGTAAATTTCTAGCTTTGCGATTGTAGAAATCATCAAATGACCTTTAAATTTATTGAGTTAAATTGAAATTTTATGTTAAATTTTGAAAAAATGGCAGATTTAAATTTATTTTTACATATGAAAATTTGCTTCGATCTCTCGTCAAAGTCAAACTTCTATGTGTTGATTAAATCTGTAAGAACTAAATTTAAAATAAGTTTTCATGCTTTGGATTTCTTGAAATCATCTAATTTTGAAGCTTAGAAGAAAATTATGGCTTGTAACAATTTATAAATGAAAAATGGCTTTCTTATTATTTAAAGACAATTTTACTTCGACAATTATAAATATATACATTTCTATATTGCTTAGTAGAGAAGTATCCTTTTGAGAGTTTCATCGAAGTCCTAATATTCAAATCCAATTGCATATCTTTTAAAGTCATAAACATTGCTATGCTAATTTTATGAGATGTAGTCCACCGGGACCGCTGAAAAATGTACAGAATATAGCCATAGTCATTAAAATTTGGTGAGATTTATTTTATTATTTTTCTTAAAAATGTGAATTCCGAATGCCAGTCACTACTATTTAAACTTGATTTAGTTTACGAACGCGACTTGAACATAATGTAGTCACTCGATAAGCGTGAAACTACACAGATCTTTGTTTTAAATGCTTGGCTATAAAAGCCGTGAATTGGCGTCACCCGGAATTCAGTCTAAGGATAGATGAGCTCAAAACTTACAAATTTTATGCATACGTTTCATAAGAATGTTTAATGATTTTTCTTATATTGTTAATAAACTTTAAGAAAGTGTTTATTTAAAAGTGTCGTACCTTGGATCACCTAAATTTGAAGCTAAGAAGGAAATCATAGCTCGAAACAATATTGATTTGGAAAATGACATACAAATCCTTCATAGAAACTTTTAAATCTAACAATAAGTTTATGTGAAGCAACTTAAGTCTCATTAATAATGTGTTTTTTAAATGTGTTCATTCGAGGTTTTTTCGTTCTTTGAATATTTAAATATCTTCAAGCTTGCAACAATTGAGATTAAATTTTATTAAATTCGATGTATTTCAAATAAATATTCCGAATTTGAGTTATAGCATTTCTTTTTATTTATTTAGTTGCTTGACAAGGATAGAATTTAATGCATTTTTCGATGCTTTCTCACATCATAAAACTTTTTTCTTTGACAATTCCAGCATAAGGTTTCATAACAAAAAATAAATTTCAAGTTGTGATAGAGATTAGTGTAAATTTCTAGCTTTGCGATTGTAGAAATCATCAAATGACCTTTAAATTTATTGAGTTAAATTGAAATTTTATGTTAAATTTTGAAAAAATGGCAGATTTAAATTTATTTTTACATATGAAAATTTGCTTTGATCTCTCGTCAAAGTCAAACTTCTATGTGTTGATTAAATCTAAAAGAACTAAATTTAAAATAAGTTTTCGTGCTTTGGATTTCTAGAAATCATCTAAATTTGAAGCTTAGAAGAAAATTATGGCTTGTAACAATTTATAAATGAAAAATGGCATTCTTATTATTTAAAGACAATTTTACTTCGAACAATTATAAATATATACATTTCTATATTGCTTAGTAGAGAAATATCCTTTTGAGAGTTTCATCGAAGTCCTAATATTCAAATCCAATTGCATATCTTTTAAAGTCAGAAACATTGCTATGCTAATTTTATGAGATGTAGTCCACCGCGACCGCTGACAAATGTACAGAATATAGCCATAGTCATTAAAATCTGGTGAGATTTATTTTATTATTTTTCTTAAAAATGTGAATTCCGAATGCCAGTCACTATAATTGAAACTTGATTTAGTTTACGAACGACTTGAACATAATGTAGTCACTCGATAAGCGTGAAACTACACAGATCTTTGTTTTTAATACTTGGCTATAAAAGCCGTGAATTGGCGTACCCGGAATTCAGTCTAAGGATAGATGAGCTCAAAACTGACAAATTTTATGCATACGTTTCATAAGAATGTTTAATGATTTTTCTTATATTGTTAATAAACTTAAGAAAGTGTTTATTTAAAAGTGTCGTACTTTGGATCACCTAAATTTGAAGCTAAGAAGGAAATCATAGCTCGAAACAATATTGATTTAGAAAATGACATACAAATCCTTCACAGAAACTTTTAGATCTAACAATTAAGTTTATGTGAAGCAACTTAAGTCTCATTTATAATGTGCTTTTTAAATGTGTTCATTCGAGGTTTTTTCGTTCTTTGAATATTTAAATATCTTCAAGCTTTCCACAATTGAGATTAAATTATATTAAATTCGAAGTATTTCAAATAAATATTCCGAATTTGAGTTATTGCATATCTTTTTATTTATTTAGTTGCTTGACAAGGATAGAATTTAATGCATTTTTCGATGCTTTCTCACATCATAAAACTTTTTTCTTTGACAATTCCAGCATAAGGTTTCATAACAAAAAATAAATTTCAAGTTGTGATAGAGATTAGTGTAAATTTCTAGCTTTGCGATTGTAGAAATCATCAAATGACCTTTAAATTTATTGAGTTAAATTGAAATTTTATGTTAAATTTTGAAAAAATGGCAGATTTAAATTTACTTTTACATATGAAAATTTGCTTCGATCTCTAGTCAAAGTCAAACTAATATGTGTTGATTAAATCTGTAAGAACTGAATTTAAAATAAGTTTTCATGCTTTGGATTTCTTGAAATCATCTAAATTTGAAGCTTAGAAGAAAATTATGGCTTGTAACAATTTATAAATGAAAAATGGCATTCTTATTATTTAAAGACACTTTTACTTCGAACAATTATAAATATATACATTTCTATATTGCTTAGTAGAGAAGTATCCTTTTGAGAGTTTCATCGAAGTCCTAATATTCAAATCCAATTGCATATCTTTTAAAGTCAGAAACATTGCTATGCTAATTTTATGAGATGTAGTCCACCGCGACCGCTGACAAATGTACAGAATATAGCCATAGTCATTAAAATCTGGTGAGATTTATTTTATTATTTTTCTTAAAAATGTGAATTCCGAATGCCAGTCACTATAATTGAAACTTGATTTAGTTTACGAACGACTTGAACATAATGTAGTCACTCGATAAGCGTGAAACTACACAGATCTTTGTTTTTAATACTTGGCTATAAAAGCCGTGAATTGGCGTCACCCGGAATTCAGTCTAAGGATAGATGAGCTCAAAACTGACAAATTTCATGCATACGTTTCATAAGAATGTTTAATGATTTTTCTTATATTGTTAATAAACTTTAAGAAAGTGTTTATTTAAAAGTGTCGTACTTTGGAT